>KK112723.1:95625-129113 GCA_000611955.2 Stegodyphus mimosarum | reverse complement strand
ATATATATATATATATATATTTACAGTTATTTCTTAATTAAAAGAACTTGGCAGTTTATGAAAATTTCGATAACGAAATTAAATTAAGCAATTAACTAGCAACGTTTCTTCGAATGTATTCACTTATTTTTATAGAAGGAAATTTAGGTTAAATTATGATTTTTTAAAAAATATATTGAAACTAAGATCTTTTCATCATAGGTTTCTGCCCGTTTTATAACAATAAGCTTTCCATTACAATTTACAAACCCCAATTTTCCGTTATTACATTTTAAATTTAATAATCATATCAAATTTTATTGTTAGGGCACAGGATACATTTCAGTTGAGAAAAATATATTGTAAAATTCTCTTTGATTAATTAATTTTATAAAATGTGTTGTTAGATTCAATCTACTTCCGTATTTTAAATTTTAAATTTAAGTATTAAAATAATAACTTTAATTATAATTGAAATGCTTTATCTATCAATAATTCCCTATCATCTTGAATTCAGTATTTTTCTATTCTATGATACGTTCTTTTAATGTAGAAACATATATATTTTTGCTTTTGTTTTCCTATGCTGAGTGATATTATTCTTAGCGGATTTCTCGAATTCTTCTCTGATTTAGCTCAAGCCGATAAAATCCTTAGGGACACAAAGGTTTCGTTTAAACCTGTATTACTCGCCCTAAAACGGTGGTTTTCAAGCGCATGCCAAAAATAAATATTTTTCGAGAATTTTTCCGTCTGCAAAAACCCTCCTGAAAAGGATTTATTCCATTTATGTGTTGGCGAGTTTAGGGGCCATCTGTATATTGAATCCCCTGTAGAATTCTTACATAGCATTATTCAAAATAATACACACTTCTCAAATGATTTTACGGTAAAAACAGTTCTTGGGAATAGGTAGCTTTTAGATAGACTGTATAATTTAGAGGCCATTTTTTTCTTCAGTTGCATAAAACGACCATTCTGAAGATGCCACAAAGCTCGCTGCATACATAGGTGGCAAAACGATTCTATAAATTTGAAATGTATTCTGTCTTAGAGAAGAAAAATGATATAGAAATACATGGAAGCGACAGAACAGGGCACTTTCTTTTAAACATAAAAGTTACATCATAATGGAATTTGGAATAATGCATTTTATAGTAATACTGTTAGGAATTTTGTATATGTGTATAAAAATGAATTTAGTGAAATTATATGTGAAGTTGCAGTGTATTTTGTATAATATAACATGAAATGGCTAAAAGAGACGGAGCTCTGCCGGATAAATAAGAATACAGAGGCGAGTCTATTTAACATTGAGGTAAATCGCTATCTCGCTTAACTGGCGACGTATCGCCAAGCTAGCAATGATATTCGTGGCTAATTTTCGTCGGCATTTTTGACTGAAAATTGCTAAAAGTCACCAAACTGGACTACCATTTGGTGACATTTTGATGCGGAACTGCATAACTCTAATGGCTACAGTAACTAAACAACTGTATTTGATCCCTGTACGAAACTGTAACGTGCCTATGCCTCATATACATTTCCAGTAATTTCGAGAAGTGAAGGTACTAGACATTTCTCAGATACTGGTAAAAAATTATATAAGAGGAAGAAAGCATCAGCTCTCAAACCTTCTCAGTTGTTTAGTTTACAAGGTATATCTCCCACATTCTTAGCGTGCCTTCGTGGTGTAATGGTCAGCACACTGAGCCGGTAATTCAGAGGTCCGTGGTTCGATCCCCGGCGAAGGCAATGCATATTTTTCATCTCTCCTGCTTGTAATAACCTAATGTCTCTACACTGGCGCCCGAACTAAAAAGGTGGTGGATGATGATTCTCCACCACCGCGATTTGGCGATTGGGTCCCCAAAACCCCAGTCGCCCTTTAAAAGGGGGAGTATATAAGGTATTTCTCCCGCCTTCTTCGCATGCCTTCGCGGTGTAGTGGTCTGCATGCTCGACGCGTAACCGAGAGGTCCGTGGTTCGATTCCCGGCGAAGGCGTTGCTCATTTTTCCTGTCTCCTGTTTCATAATAACCTAATGTCTCTACAAGTTCAGCACTGAGTACGGAGTACTGAGAGGTCTCCGTGTGAGCCTCGGCTTTTAGATGCACTTTGAATTACGCTTGTTTATTAGTAGTTAAAAGTGTAACTATTGATTGTACCCTGTGATACTAAGAAGATCTGTGCGAGGATTCTTGTGAAAAGTTCCATAACTTGAAAGTGTTTCTTTTGGTAAAATAAATTTTATTAAGCTATCATCCGTTCTGTATGCATTCAATCCATTACGGACCTGTGCGCATACAATTCTGTACGGATCCTAACAGCTAATACTAAATCTATGCTGTATTCTTCTTAGTTTCTCACTCACAGGTTTGAAGTCGAGTTTATGTTATGCAAAGTAATTTTATGATCATAAAGAACAAAATCTTACATAGATACATAACGAAGTAACTTTCATATTTTTAATAAATATTACATTCAGTGCTTTTATGATTGTCCATAAATTGATAATGATTTGTAAATTACCCGCACATTCTCTGAAGCAGCAATCATTTACCTATTTTAACAATTGATTGTTTTAAAACCAAAAATTTCAGAAATTTAATTTCAATGGGTTGAATCTTGTGCATCCAAATGTTTTCTTTTGAAAGTTTTACGGTTAAATGTTTTGCAGATTTACATTCCTTAAGTAGAATATATACCTTAAAGACTAGTATATAATAGCAATCCAAAATAAATAAAGAAAGAAGAAGAAAAAAATTAAAAAAGGAATTTTGATACTTAATAAGGCGAAATTGATTTTAACTTTTAATTTAGCGAAACCAGAATATCTCCAGTATTTTATGGGAAAGCTAAAAAATGTCATAGAAGAAATATTTACCTACTAAAATACAGTGCAATAAAGACAATTTACCAGCGTGAAAGGACCTCTTCGTAAATGATTTAAATAACGCATACTTTACAGTATACGCGAAGAACCGAATACCTTACATCTATCGACAGTAAAAACTGGTGCTAACTTCTGGCTTGCGTTTTTAGCAACATTAGCCGAAAAATAAATAATACATAATTTCTTAATATTAAATATCAGAATATCAATGGAAATATAATTAAAAATATATCATCAAACATACTACACCAAAAGTATTTATAATTTTGTAACAAAAATATTAAACATAAAATTAAGTCCCGAAAAGAGACAGATTAGCATAGATGTTTGAATGAAACACGATCACTTTCGAGAGAAATTGACAAAGTAACCTTAGAAACAACAATCAGTTAATAATAATTAAACCTTAGAAACTAGTACTGCAAATTTACGAGGAATGCGCTGATTCTGGTTACTTTAACATGGTTCTATGAGGCAGACATATGTCCATGCGCCTTTGAAATTAGTAGAGGCTTATTTAAAATTTCTACCCCTCTCACTGGCAGCGGGTTTTGCTGTAGTGGTGAAATGGCCGAAACCGCTACACAAACCCCGGGTTGCAATACAGGGTTGAAATGAATTTCTAACTCATTTTCTAACAAAGACATGAATTTTAATGAAATAAAAAATAATAGTTGTGGTTCATGACGATGTGGGACTTGGATACATTTAGTCCCATAATTTAAGAAATTTGTTAAAAAAAGAATCTGCGCTATTAACATTATACGCGAGGAGTGATAGTTCTCCCGGGCTAAAATGCCCATTGCTCCAGCAGGTAGATCCTGGCTCTTCCCAGAAAACCACCTTCCTCTTTCTTGCTGCTAAAACTTTTCTAATTACGTCGATACCTCTGCTGAACACCAAGGGGGGAATTTCTCTACTGGTCCGTAACAAAGGTGTCCACATTCCAGGGCGGGGAAATACTTCTTTTATCTCGAGAACCGGTGGAGGCTGAAATCAGAATAATTAACAAAGGGACCTCGTTTCAAACAGAATTCTTCCTCGGGTGTGAAAGAGGTACCGTTGCATTCGGAATTTAATAAATCTACCATGAGAAAGAGACATTTTCTTAATTTTAATGTCAAAATGCCCCTGGTACTTCATACCTAGGTTTATCTACTTTTAATAAATTGCCTTAATTTCTTGGACACTTTTCAAGAAGCCTATATATATATTTGAAAAAGACTTTAAAAAAGAACAAAAGTTCCATAACATTATAAAACATAAGATCTTTCAGACAGTAAAATGTGTTAAAATTTCCATCTTTACCAAACACATTCGCTCAGGTTAAGATTAAAACATTCATAATAATGGCAGTATATTAATATTCCGTATTGGGTGTAAAAGGGGCAAGTACTTACTTGATTATTACAGGTGTCACCAGTCAGTACAGTCTCTCCCTTTAGCATATGTAAATTAAATCTAAACTGACACATTTAAATGTTTTGTGAAAATGCGCTACTTTTATTTCCTTGGGCAGTTTTATGATCGATCAGCAAAATTAATATCAAATAACACTCTACATAATTAATTAAGCGTTCATAATCGACTCAAAAACAAGATCTTACCTTCACATTGGCCAGTCCACGTGTTTCATAGCCGAGACAAAAAAAAATGTCCTTTTTTCTTTCTTTTTTCACCTATGCTTTATTCTGTGTTTTATTGTTCTAACATCTTACCGACCTACAAGTTCCCATGCTGACATTTTGCAATACGTTCTTGTTTAAGAATAAAATAAATGTAGTTGCTATGCATTCATAGACTTCATAAAACTGTCATCATCTCCGCCCAACTCGGGGAGTGGTTAGCGATGCTGACTGCCGTATCTAAGAGCCCGGGTTCGATCATGGAAAAGTATGGATGTTTGTAAATATATAGCATCTACGCGACATGGGGCTCTCTAAATAAGCGGCGAGACGAAAGTCCTCTCGAGAGGTTTTGGTAAGGAGAAAAGGAGTGGAAGACCCTGGGACGCGACCCTTCGAGATGCTTTCCATCAGAATGGGAGACGAAATTGAACAAAGTCTTACTGTCACCTGTATGGTTCTCAAGACTATTGCCAACGACAGGCGCAATCTTGCGCTCTTCGCCACGATCGATTTCGTGGACTTGTTCTGAAGTTATTGTCAGACAAGTGAGATAAGTCACAATAACAACAATATTTTCACCATCAATAACAATCAGTTTTTTTAAACTGTGTTAAAACCCTTCTCCTTTAATTACGATAAACGAAACGAACTACAAACCACTCGATGACACCAGATGACTTTCGGTTCGCCTTGTATTTTGAGTGTCCCGGTACCGTACGCATACCACATATTTACAAACATCCATTCCTTCTCCTCAATACGTAATCGGATCCAACGAAAGATACAGCAGATAGATGATCTGTTCCAATCAGGGCGGCATATTGTGTGATTGTATTATTTATACACTATTATCTTATAAATTAACCATTCGAACTTTATTTGAAGGCAAGAAATATGAATCGAAGAAAGAGGCTTGCTCATGAAATCCTTATTTCCAATCGGTAGGTTTCAGTTTGAATCCTATGGCTTCGCAGGAGCATATTTTGTAGGTAAGAGAGTTACACAGTACGGTTTTAATAACTTACAAAAACGCACATTCAATGATACAGCTATTAAAAAGATGTACAAGCACGCAGATATGAATTATTTTCCAGCATTATATGCAGGTGATCACTGAGTCTCTTATGACTCATGAGACAAAATTGTTATACCTGCAATGTAAAAAAGCTTGTTTTGTTTTGTCAAGCTCTTTCAAAAAATTTCAAATTACGAGGAAGTAGGTTTCACCAGATTAAAGATTCATATTTAACTTAATTGGGATTTGTTGGAAGGTACAACCTTCACAGTATCTTTTTTTCAGACGCTCGACGTCGTCCAAATCGTCTGTCTAATCACTAAAGATCCATACTTTTAAATTTCTCAGATCACTCGTTCCCGCTTAGAAGAAATTTTTTGAAGTTGCATGAAAAATTGCTGTCATTCCATTTTACTGAATTATAAAATACAAAACATCTTCACAACTTTTCCATTTTCTTTACTGAGCTGCAGGAGTATCTATTACAAGGTAATTAATGAATGCTTAGAAATAAACTTTCTATCTGCACTACCTTACTATTCCAAACCTCATCTGCGTATCTTTCTCGGTGCATTCCCCCCTTTCATAAATAATTCTATTATTTGATTTTGCATAGTTTTATATATTATGTTTTATAATTTAAGTTAGGTGACGATGACAAAGCCAATTTTATATCATTTAATCATCCAGATATTGCATAATATAAAATTATTCTCTTTTTATATCTTGAAACTGTAGAGTCTGTTAGGTTTTCCGAAGCAAAGAGTGCGAAAACTAAGTTCGACGCCGAGATTCGAAGCACAAACCTTCTGCTTCCTGGACATTCGTGCGATTCAGCTAAACGAGAGCACGGAAGGGGGATTGCAGTGATTCCCCACATTCTAGCTCTTCCCTCCCTGTTAAAGGAAAGAGACACAAGAACAGTCGATAAAATTCAGGTAGTGTGGAGCTGCCTTTCATCATACTTTTGTTTCCTTGTACGAAGTAAAGGAAGTACTGTAATGGAGAAAAATTTCGCATATCATATTTAAACGGAAATATATATATTTGTGGGATGTCTGCAGTACGAACACAGTAAAGGACTCTTTTTTTTCCAAAACGTATTGTAAAACAGATTTGTTTTCTCTTAGTCCTTTGGTCGTAATCATATACTTCAAGTCACAAAAATGTTTTAAATGACGAAAATATTCGTGTTCCATTTGGAAAAATTTTTTTTTCGTGATGTCTGTGCGCACGGGCAAAATTTATTTATTTTTTTTTCAAAACAGATTATAAAATGGATTCAAAATGGGTTCAAAAGGGATTTTTTCGTAGTACGTGTGTACGTACGCATAGTTCAAAGACAATTAAAATAAATAGGCGTAGAAAACTGAAATTCTATATATGTAACTACTATAACATCTAGTTGTGTACCTCCCTTTTCTATTGAAATCAGCAGTTCCAAACGTTAATATATTTAGACAAAACAGTAAAAAATCCAGAACTAAATCCACAAAGACATGAAGTCCAAAACCAGAAAAATTCTAAGTGCGGGCAAAATGCAACAATTCCTAGTAAAATATTAGGTCAGTTAAACCTAGCTTGCTTCATAATAAGTTCTCTGGTTTTTTTTATTTCTGTAATAACTGTTTGAGCAATGAGTATTTAAAATTGAGCATACTCATGTATCATATGTAGAAGTCTGCGTTGTAAACATATTAGTTTTATTTATGATAAAAATATTTGACCTTTATCTTGCCAAGTAAATCTTGAGTAAGTTTAATGAGAACAATACCTGAAATACTTTAAATTTGATCAGGGAAATAAGATCTATCACATCTTGTAGGAAATGTAATGCTGATGATTTCGCTCCTGAACATCTTCTCATATGTTTGGCACTTGTAAAAGATGACCTATTGAAAAGTCCTACCTTCGTTTTGCATTTATTGACGGTTCTTCGTGGATCAGATCTAGCCTTATGGCTAAGCCCCGGTGGTCGACGTAGAGAACTCTGCGAAGCTCTGGCTAGTATCTGTAGCTAAGCAGTCTCATCCACGAGAGTATACAAATAACGAACCTGGTGGTTCTAAACGTCCAGGGAAGATGGCTTATCGGTCCGCCCGTGGGTCTGGCAGGTCCTAGAGCTTAAGGTTCTACCAGCCCGGGGGCATCCTGGGTAACCAGAGGCCTGGGGGCAGCAGCCCGGGTTTGCTGGGTAATGTCCTTGGTCAACGGGCAGCCCGTGTGACTGGCAGGTAGCGTTAAAGACCAATGTAGGCAAATGGCAATGACGTCAATCCTCTCCAAGGTGCAAGGACAAGGGTTGAACTCCTGGGCCTGGTTCGGCTGTTGGATTGGCCGAATAGTATAGTTTAGTCGACGGAATGTGTATGACCAAATATAGTTAGTTATTGCTAACCAGTTAGGATAAGTAACAACACAAGTTTATAACAAGGCGGATAGCTTATGGCTTAGATTCAGGTACGTTCTGACTGCAAACTAAAGCATCACAGAGTTGTTTTAATACAGCTTATGTGGGGTTCCATAAATCGCGATAACTAAAAAAAAAAAAACTCCAACAGCGGATACTAGCCGCTATAAGAGTTGGCCAATACTAAGGCCGGAAGCGATGGTGACTTTATTATGGAGGCACCTAATTCTTGGCCATCGTTGTCTCCTATGAAGGTACAAATAATTTACATTCATGCTTTTTCCGGGATTCGAACCCTGGACCTCTGGTACGGCAGTCACTTTTCTATCTGGGCGGCTGAAAAAAGTTATTGAAACTAAAATGATATTGACCTTTTTACTTCTAATTTTTTAATGTTATTGCGTTACAATTCTGAGATCTACCATTTAAAATCTATTAACATTTTATAGTTTTCGATGTCATCACATTCTTAAGTGTGATAAAAATATCGTTTGAAACAAATAGATTAATTTAAATGCAGCGATGCAATAATCATTAGAAGCATATTCATGAATAAATACGTTCTAAATGGTAACTACGTAGCATGGAAAAGAAGCCATAATATCAGTTTCAATTTCTTGTAAGTTAGAAAGCAATAGCTCAATCCAATTCCATTCCTGTTGCAGCCTTTAAAATTTCGTCACTGATATAGGAAACATTTTATAACATCATATTCACTTAGCCGGAAAATTTAAAAAATGAAAACTGATATTGCTTTGCTTATTTAAAATGACGTATTGATTCACCTCAAATATGTTAGGTTATCGTTTATATATAAAAAAATTAAAGTCGTTTCACTAGGGATACCTGAAAATGTTCCAGAATTTTGCTCATGCAAGTCTCCAAAACTTTAGCAGAGTTCTTGTGCAACAAACTGCAGCGTTGAAGAATGCACTGATATTAAAGAGAGTGTTCGCCTAATGGCAGAACATCTGGTGTACTCCAGATATATTTTTTCCAAGCTGCAGACCGATGGTAGCTGTTTTTACAATGAAATAGTCGGCTTTGAGGGAGATAAGCAAGAATACAGAACGCCTAGCAAATGAATGATGGGCAAATGCATCTGTTTTTGAATTGATCTAAATTCTGGAACTTCTGTAAATATTTATTATTACAAATACTCTATAATTAAACAGAATAACAGCGTTTTTGCACTGAATACGTAAGTTTAAAAACTCACATGAGGTTTCAAAAACCACAATTTGTAGTTTTTCAATAACAGGCCCAAGTTTGTCCTCAATCTGCGAAGCCTTAAAATTTAGACACTTCTTCGATTCACTTGCATGCTGAGCCTTATAGAAGCGTCCAACATTTCACCCAGTGTGTGTCATTAAGATATCTATTTTAGTTTGCAGACTAGTTTAATAATTCCTTGAAACATGTTTCAGTTTGCGTATCATGAACAATTTTAAACTTTTAAGAATAAATAACCGCGAAAATGCAGTTACAATCTTCTGCAGCATTTTCCTGCTATGAATTCATCCTCGTCATTGTTCTAACAAGTGCATAACAGAATTCAATACAGGTTGGAATGATTTCGTAGAATATCCTTAAACAATAATTTGGTATTGGTTCTTCACTGAAATTTTCTTGTAGTTAGAAGCTGACAACTTTCTTCCCTTCAAAATATATATCAATACTATTCGATATTAAGAATATTTAGGATAGGAGAAGAGCAGTATCGTAATGAAATTTACAAATTAATTTAAATGTTTCATTTTATATAAACTTTTTATCTGTGATTAATCTTGCGGCTAACGACCAGCTTTCAAAAGAAATACGTTTAAAATTTTAAGAACCCATGGTTCGTACTGCATAACAAACATAACGGTACTGCATTGCTATAACATTGTTATTGACAATTCCCATTCAAAAACTGCATGGAGCTTCTTTAAATCAGAGCGACATAAAATAATTTATGTATCATTTCCGTAATAATTAGTTTGGTTTATGTGATTACAACAAAGCCTCGAGGGCTATCTGCCTAAGGTGAAGGATGCCTTCGTGAATGACATTCTAAGGGAACTGGCTCGTATACACGTTACACATGAGGAAAACCACGAAAGCATTCATGCAGGCAGCACGTTCACGGGATTAGAGCCTCAGACAGAACTACCAGTGTCAGTGACTTTACCACGCGGCCGCTTGTGAGCCCTTTTCTGTAATAGAATGCACTTTCATTTAATAGCTCTCTGTTTTTAAATTTCGTTCTTCTTTATTGATTCAATATTTACTGACTATATCTAGTCACAAACTAACAAAGGGTATTACAAACTGAATATATCCCAAAGAATAATATTTGCTCTTTTTGGAAGCTAACTGCAAAAAATACTAAGAAAATATATATCAACTTTTTGGAGTGTAGTATATCTTAAATTATACATTTTTAAAATGATAAAAATTAACAGATATGCATCTTTTGCAGCGCTACAGAACAGACCGAAAAAAGGGGCTATTATTTCAAAATAATGGTAAACATAGTTCATTTAAATTGTTTCTCATGTCATTCTGCGTCTGTGGTGCATGCCCATATCACAGTCGCAATAATTCATATATTGCTGTTCGCTTGTTTCTGCAACATCTTGTCTTCAGACCACATACAGCTCGTTAAAGTTTTATATGCGTTCTCACTTCTGCTGTACGTAACTACGCGATCAATAAATTTATATCTTTTTTATCTTTGCACACCGAAGACATTTTAATTTTTTGTCAAGCTTAAATCGTTTACATTGCTCGAGAGGAAACAAACACTAACTTCTACAATTTAGTATTACTTTGGGTGCCTACCTTCTCCCGGACAGCGAGTGAAATAAAAACAGAAAAATAACCACGTAAACTAACACTGTTCAAATACAAAACGTTACGTCGGGTCACCTTTAAGTGTTGTATAAGCATTCCTTATGGACACTCTGTATTTATTCTTACCACTTCTAAAGATGCACATTTTAAAAATGTGCTGGATCCATTAAGGTTTTAATTCTGTCGTGTGTCTACTAAATATAAGCTGGAACTATTACCAATAGTCAGTTAACTGCATAAAATCAGTGAAATTGAAATGCTTTTAGCCTCAGAAGTCGAAGAATTTGCTGTTAGATTTTGAATCATTTCATACAACAGTCTCTTATGTTTGGGTATTTGTCTTAGGTATTTGTTTAAAACTGCCTTAATGGAAAAATGCTTATTATTTTTCAATCTGCATTTTTAAAAGAATAGCATTCTATCTTTCCGAATTTTTTTTTATGGACTGCAGAGTGGGATGGAAAATTCTTTATTGGTGCTTAATTTTCGCTCGTTTTACTTTACTTTATTGTCTGTATTTTCTCTCGTGATTCCAGCATATTATTTTAAAGCTTGAAAACTCCTCTTTCCAATAAAATGCTTGATTAATAAACAGAAGACTCGGGTTTAAATTTCCTTTTTTTCATTGATTATTTCACTGCTACAGTCTTTCAGAATGAAACGCATAAGTTATAAATTATGCATTACTTTTATATAAATACCTCTCTGTGTTAAACTAAAATCGTGGAATAAAAATTTCAATTTCCATTTTTTCATACGTAGTTTAAGGCCGGAGAAAATATTTGCGTTGAAATAAAACAAAAGTTGTTTAATATGTGAAAAAATAGCATTTCTTTCGATATGCGCTACTCTCTACTTTCCGGTAAAAGGTAACCGAATTTTTCGCTACTGTAAAAGCAGGAGTGATACGTCCTTTCAAACAAAAGGAAAAAGAGCAAAAGACAAAAAAAGAGATTCAGCGTTCCTCCTGGTCTTTGCGAAAGGAGGACAAAAAAACCCTTTTATAGTCAACTGAAAGACAGGACCTGAATGACAATGTGAAGGTGGTCGAGAGATACCTTTTTCTACAATTTCTACTTTCTGTTTTATTTTTTTTTTTTTCTGATTTTTTTCCTAGGTCGGATTCGTAAGATCAGTTTACAGGCAGTGAGATTTATTTCGTCTTCTACGCACACAAAAGTCCAAAGGAAAACTTTTTCCCAAAGTGCAAGAACTTTGTTTGCGGTTAGACACTCTTATCGTTACTTTGTTAGAAAAGTAAATTCCTAAGCTTAAGACGAATTTCGTTTTTTTTATTCTTTATTTTATTACTTTTATAACTCGGTAGAGTTTCTCGATAAATGTATAAAATTGTGTTATACTTATAGATCTCATTTTCTTATAAAAGAATGTACTTATTTTAGCATTTCTGATTAGTTTGCTAATTAAAAAGTCCGCTTATTTATTCATTTGAACTGCAAAAGTTGTTCATTTTACATATTTACACTTTACTGCCCAAAAATAATTTTATTCATTGAATCAATATATCAAAAGCATCTGCATTTGAACTTTTGTCTATATTTGACTACATTTCTCCGTCATTTTACTCCCTTTTTGAACTTCTACTTGACTATCAAATGACGTAATCATCAGATAATAACGATATTGTCCTTATTAACATTTTAATAATTCTGGGAAGTTTATCTTATGATTGTTCTCACAATCTATCTTAAAGGTGAAGACAATACATGTACTGTCATCGTTATCATTTTAATAATTATGGGAAATTTATCTTAATAATTGTTCTCACAGTCCATCCTATAGGCTGAACCTATACCTGTATTGTCATTCTTATAATTTTAATAATTCTGGAAAATTGTATTCTTATTGTTCTCACAGTCCCTCTTAGAAGCTGAAGACAATGCCTGTATTGCCATCCTTATCATTTTAATAATTCTGGGAAATTTATCTTATGATTGTTCCCAGAGTCCATCTTATACGCTGAAGGCAATACCTGTATTGCCATTCTTATAGTTTTAATAATTCTGGAAAATTGTATTCTGATTGTTCTCACAGTCCATCTTAGAAGCTGAATACGATGCCTATATTGCCATCCTTATCATTTTAATAATTCTGGGAAATTTATCTTATGATTGTTCCCACAGTCCATCTTACAAGATGAAACTTATACGCAGCCAATGTGAAGCTTTGATGGTTCTCGCAGTCAACTGAACAAGCTGAACTTTGTGTTCAGCTGCCGTATAACTATCAACGTACAATACTGAGCGAACTGGTGGATGTTGTTTCTAACTTTCTAACTAATTAAATTTCAGTATTTTGAGAATAATTAATTTCGCAATTTGGGATAAATTTTCATACTTACATAAAAATCTTTGTACTTAAAAATGAAAAAAAAAAATTAATATTGAGTTCAGAAAGACAGAATTTTAATACCTGAAATGAAAAAAAAAGAGAATGAAAATTGTTATGAATTAATTCATAGCAACTGAATCAGGTTTGACGTTCTCAAATGAAATTTTATTTTTTCTTATTTAAAATTTATTTCTTATTTTAAATTTTATATATTATTTTACTTAAAGTTGACATTACGGTATTTTGTTAAAGATTCTTAACGGTGTTTGGCTATTATGCCCTTTGATGAAAGTTTGTCTGCTATTACGAAAAGCCTAGACTACTACCTGTAATTTTCAAGTATTTTTCTCGTGTAAACAGGGAATGTTACAGGGAATAAGTTACACAGTAGTTATTGTTTTCCATTTACTTAAACGTTTTCGTAAAGAAGCTATCAATTAACAATTAAGGGTTAAAACTTAGTTGGAATAAAGCAGAGCTAATATTAGATGCAATTTAAGTGGATAATTTATTAATTAGTAACGGCACTAAGAAATATAAAATTAAAATTACATTTTTATTTATTTCTAAATTATAAATTTTACTTGTAAAATGCATATTAATTTTATCATATATGAATAACTACGAGAAAGGTCATCACTTTACTGGTCGATCCAAAAATGACCTTATCAACTGAAGATGCCTCGTATTACAGATATGTTTGTTTTCATTGTGCAAATAATGCTTATTTCGCTTGAAAATGAAGAAGCTGTTTGCATATTAAATGCAAATCAGAGACATGTTACAATGGAGAAATGATTGAACTAATAATATATTTTACAATAACTATATTTTCACATTGGATCAATGCAGAAGATTTTAGAATTTTAATCCAATGCCCGAAAAAAGATGTAAGGTATCTTCTCTCTCTTTTCTGCATTCCTTTGTGGTTTAATCGTAGCACACACGGAGCGTATTTCAGAGATCCAGGTTCGAATCCAGCGAGGTCATTGCACATTTTTCACATTTCCTGCTTCAGAATAATCTAATGGCATCCGAACTAAAAGATGGTGGATGATAATTCGTCACCAGCAGGATATGGCGATTGGGTGCCGTAATCCCTATCGCCCTTTAAAAGGGGTGTATATAAGGTATTTTCTCTCTCTTCCTGCATGCCTTCATGGCGTAACGGTAGCACACTTAGCGCTGTGTAGTGGTCAGCACACTAGGCGCGTATTCGAGAGGTCCAGGTACGAGTCCTGTCGAGGACAGTGCTAATTTTTCACATCACCTGCTTCAAAATGCCCTAATGATTCTACAAAAACAACTGTTTATGTTTAGGTTACATTTATTAAAAGCATTAAAATTTTGATTTGTAATTTCAGACGTTGCAGCTATGGCAAATTTCTCCCTATGGAATTGATGTGCAATCTACAAAATTTAGATCACATTCATAGAAAATTTATTCTTAAAATGTTATATCAATCATCATTTATAAAGAATAACTTGTTTTTGAACAAACAAATCTCATTTTTAATGTGTTTAGGAAGCATTGAAACAATTATAAATATATTATTATTATTTATACAAACAATGTAAAATACAAAATTTATATTAATTAAAAATCAAATTTCAATAAAGAAAACACTTATTGTCAATACGGTCAAAGATCGATGATTGAATTTATTTTATTATGTAATATGGAAATCTGAAAACTCTTATCTGACTTCCAATTAAATGTAGTTTTATTTCCTAACGAGAAAATGAATTTTTCTTTTCTGTTCCTGAAGCTTATGTTTCCTGAAGTCTTTTTCTGTTTCTGTAAAGAAAACAACAAAAATTTAAAGCTTTAAAGCATTGCTTTAAAATATGCACCAAGGAAACAATCCTTGGATTCTCTGTAATGCTGTGCTATTCTCCCTATTCGTTGTAAATCGCTTATATTAATAAATATTGCTATTGCTAATTTTAAGCAAGTAAGTAAGATATTGGCTTCCTCTCTCCGTGACTAGTTTTGTAAATACAGGTCATTACTGTGACTACTTCCGATACGGCCTCCACTCAGAGTGATAAGTAATAATTCAAGTAAGATAATTACATAACGATACTGAGCAATACAGTTGTTTTTCTGAAGCGAAAACCGAAATAATCTGGAACCATGGAACCATTAAAGAGGTTTCAGTGCAGACTAAGTTTACTTATCTACTACTGAAAACTGCTTTAAATAAAAGAATAAATTGTACTTATGTTAATGCAATCGTTTAAAGTATGTTTCTTATTTGTTCGATTCAGAACGTAAGAAATGCATGGCTAATTTGACAAGTTGAAATCGCCGAGCACAGCATTAGGAAAAGTTAAAATGGAAACCAACTTTTCTTTTTTATTAGCTCATTTAACATCTTCAGTTTACTCACTTTTATTCTTTTTTTCTTCAACTGTCCAGAGGAAATACAAACGCGTTTCTAAATTGAAAATGCCGCAACATCGGCAGCTAAACTGTAACTCTAGATTCACGAAATCGTCTCGTTTTCAACCAACCATGCGGCTTAAAATGTCTCAGTTAAATGTCATCCCAGGGAGAAGCATTCAAATACTGCCTTTCTTCGCTTTGAAAGGGGGGATATATTTCAATTTCAGTACCCCGCGTTGGCGTTTTTCACGGCCCCACGCAACGTTTTTTCGCCCTAACAGGCGTTTTTTCGCAGCTCCTTTAAACCGATAGCGTCATCACTGGAATGTGACGCCATCAGAATTGAGACTGATGGCGTAGTTAAGTGAATGAGGTGCTATAAATCTGAATTGTGAAATATAAAGTAAAATTTGCTATTGATATTTTTTCCAGGAATTCGAATAGATGATATTTTGCATCTGAATGTGATTTGCAACATCAACACTTCTGCCTAATGTTTAATGGTTGATCATCTTAGGGAACATGAAAAATACAATTCCAAAAATATAATGCATGGTGTTTTAATGCTCCATTAATACTAATATCCGCTCAAATATCTGAAATTCATTTTTATTAACTGAAATTAAAAACATTTTGATAACGGTAGATGAGATCCCAAAACAAAAAGAAATGCGAGTATTGTAATGCTAATAATAATCATCTATTATCAAATAAAAACAGTTTAAATGATACATATTTTCGCAAATATAGTTTTAAGCCTCGTTAATTGCTGAATATTTTTCACACGTGAACTACGTTTAATACACCGAGAAACATTAAATCTTTTGTGCCAGGTATTTAATTTACGGCGTTGGTAAAATTTTTTGTAATTAAAGTAAAGCAGTATGAATTTTAATTTATGTTAATTGGATATAATATTGTTACGGATTTTGTATTTAGGTAGATAATATTAGTAGAATATTTTTAAAAAATTTTTCAATTACGTCCAAAGGGGTGTTTTTTTAACATTTTGTGTGTTACCTTTATTTAGTAAATATCGCGTTCTTCGCATTTAAACCATAAGGTTCAGTTCAAGAGCAATATCGCAAAATAATTTTAAATTGCGCATATCTTTATTGCGCTTATCATTGTTTTTTCTGTACAACGTTGTCATTGCTGGATTTGAAATCCTTCAAGAATTCGTTAAAATTTTACAAAATATAAAATCGATAATCAAACAAATTTAAAATATGGGCTTCGAAATGCCCATATTCGCTGTAGGATTACGTCATTCAAAACTGGATGGCTCTAGGTACCGTTCTTTTATCACAATGCGAGAAGCATACATGCATTTATGCAGATTCTTCATTATTTAATTTCTTCAAATATAATACAAGGCAGTAATATTGGTGGCAACAATTTGAAAACGGACATTTAGAGTGATTCAACGCAAAATCCCAAAACGAAAGCAATAAATCTTCAGAGACAAAGCCCCTTCGGACTAACAAAAACTGAAACCTTTCAGGTTTTACATCATGCCCAAAAGGGCGTTTTTTTTAAAGTTTTGCGTGTTACCTTTATTCATTAAATATCATGTTTTTTGCACCTAAAGCATAAAATTCATATCAACAACAATATCACAAAATATTTAAAAGAGAAAGTTAAATTTTCTTTAGAATTTTGGATACAGATTCTCGCGCGCAGGAAATAAAAAATTTTTCTTTTTTCGTACAGTGTTGCCACTGCTCGCTTTGACATGGTTAAGTTTCTTAATCAAAAACTCATAAATGCTTTACCAAAAATTAAACAGATAATAAACAAATTCCAAATTTGTGCTTCCAGATGCCCATATTCGATTGGAGACGTACGTTATTCAAAATTCGATGGCTCTAGATACCATTGTTTTATGACTGTTTTTTCAGTATTTATACACGCGGTAGTTTTCCGATTTCGGTTAAAGTTACGATGAAGATGAATTGCATGGAGTGAGAAATTTACGTTCTCACATGTAGTGTACTTAATATACAGTCGGCCACCCAAATTGCAACACCAAGAAGGACAAGAGACAAGAGATCACAACAAAATTTATTTAGTAGACCAAGTATCATTTGATACATATTGATCAAGTATCAAATGATTAAATTTACAGACTTCTGTTGAGTATGGTTCCTTCCAGAATCAGTAGCTGGAGTAGCCGCCATTGTTGGAGATCACCGCTGTCACACGCCTCGGCATTATTCAAAGAGACTTTGGATGTATTCTTGGGGTACAGCACACCAAGCAGCTTCCACACGCTGCCAAAGTTGATCTGGTGTGGCAGCTTTGGATGCAATTTGGGTCAATCGTTCAGCAACCATAGACCACATGTTTTCTATCGGCAAAAGATCTGGAGAGCGAGCCGGCCAGGGAAGCAATTCAATCTGGCGATTGTCGAAGAACGCTTGGACAATGCGTGTCACGTGTTGTCGCGCATTATCCTGTTGAAATATGGCTGTGGGCAAGCCCTGAAGGTAAGGAAGGACAAATGGCTCCAACACCTCGGAGATGTAGCGTTGGCTACTTAAAGTACCGGCAATGCGTACTAGAGGAGGGCGAGAGTGATATCCAATACCGCCCCATACCATACTACCCAGTGCAGGACCAGTGCGGCGGTGCATAACGCAGCTGTTCAGCATCCTCGCTCCACGGTGTCTCCAGACTCGAATCCTACCATCGTGGTGTCACAGCTAGAAGCGTGACTCGTCAGTAAAGACAATTTCATTCCATTCTGCCGTCCACATCCTTCCTTTATCGCACCATTGGCGGCAGAGACGTCTGTGGCTCTGCGTCAAGGGTAGACGAAGCAATGGTCGTCTTGCGGTCAGACCACTGTGCTGTAAATGGCGTCGAACGGTATGCGCAGACACTGGATGATGTTACAGACTGAATGTGCTGTGTTATGGTTCCTGATGTGACTGAGCGATGCGTCACTGCCATGCACAATGTTCCTGTCATCACGTGAAGTGGTGAACTGAAGTGGATGCGATCGAACATGTCGGTCCGTCGTACCCTCCTGCATCCAACGGTCGTCACATATCCGCATTACAGTTGTTTGGTTAACACGACTACCGATTTCACTGAAAGATAATCCACACTCTCGGTTGCATGCTTCCTTCAGGGTACTGCATTTACGGTGGCCAGCAATGTATATATTGTAAATTCTGAAATATACCGAAGTTGCCGAATTTGCCTTGAAGTTGCTCTATAGGGCTTTTGAGAAAATGCATAGATTAAGGGCTTGTGGTCAGTATACACTGTACGTTTTCGTCCTGCTAAGAAATATTTGAAAAATTTAATAGAAAGTTAAAATGCAAGAATTTCACAATTACCATTTTCGAATTGTTGCAAAACTGAACGTAGTGCCCAATCTGAAGCATCTGCGGACAACGGTAAACATCATTCTGAGACTGAGTGAGAAAGAGGAGCAATATTTAGTAAATCTTCTTTACATTTTTCAAATTGCTGAAAGGCTTCATCAGTCCAAGTTGTTTTCCAATTATCTCTTTTTTTAGCCTCTTTAAGTAGTCGTGTAATATACCATGAGCACTATCAGCTTTTTTCAAGAAATGACGGTATAAATTAATCACTCCGAGAAAGGTCCGTAGCTAATGAACCATGTCAGGCAACTTAACGTTAAGAATAAATCTTTGATACGTAGAAGGTGCATTACGCATCCCGCGACTCATAACGTTAAATTCATATAGTCTGAAAGGGTTTTAATGACATTTTTCAGCTTATTATTTTCACTAACGGGAATGTAGAAATTTGCTTTACACAAATCAGTTTTTAGAAAATAGTCGAGCATTTTTTAATATATGGTTGAATTCCTCTAATCGCTGTAAGGGATAACGATCTGGAATTGTTTGTGCATTCAAACTTCGATAATCTCCCCGTGGTCGGAAGGAACCATTTTTCTTAGGCACATGTAAAGAGGAGTGGCACATTGTGATTTAGAGGGACGAATAATATCATTTAGCATTTATTGAAATTCCTCTCTTGCTATTTGTACTCGTCTGGTATCCAATTGTCTAGGTTTGGTATAAACAGAATGTTTTTTGTAATATAATGCTCAACATCATAGTTAAATGTTGATACTGATAAATTTGAATATTTTTAAACAAATTAGCATATTTAGTATTTTTATTTAGAGTACTAATAGAATTGTCAAATACGTTGCTGCTACATTACTTCGAACACACAGGTTGTCAGGAATTCTATTCCTTCTAGTTGCCTTTGAAAACATAATTGGAGTACTGAGTCGGAACAGGGAGCTTACTCAAACCTGTGTTCTTTTGTGTGCAGAAGATACAACAAAGATGAGAAGGGTTACATTTATCCTTTATTTCTCGCCGTTCCCGCACTTCGGGATACAGAGACCAACACTTATGGTCTAAAACATAGAAAATAAGAAATAAACTAACTTAACTAAATAAGAACTAAACTTAGATGCTTTACAGAGAGTAGTAACGCGAAATTTGGCCTTTTAACACTACGTATGTGGTGAGCGGAATGCAAAAAACTACAATACATCTTCAAATATCAGCGAGAACTAAGTTCTGGCCTTAAAGGCAGAAATGAACTGACTGAAAAGCACGTGCGTGGTAAGGCAGCGTTAAGTCCCTCTTTCTCTCTTCCTGCTAAAAGCCGTATCTTAAATGCTTATACAGTTTGCAACCTCATTTGCATAAGCAATTCTACTCGCGCTTATTCTGGCCAGAATTGGAGAGGATAGCAAAGTTTTAAAATAAAATAAACTTCAGTAAAACTTAAAATCCTTACAATGTTAGTTATTCCACCTATTAAATTTTATTATGAATATCAACTAAAATTTAAATTGATTTAGAAAATCAGCTACTGTAACAGCTTTATCAATATTAGCTAATATAAACGAAAATTGGAATTTTCTTCTAAGTCTTAAATTTAAAGTTAAAATTTTAATTAAATGGAAATTTCCATTCCAGTCGCTGCGTATAATTTGAAATTATCTACTGTTGCATCATGATGAGTTGCAGAAACGAGGCCAACATCAGCACCCGAATCTACTAACCAGACGCAGCCCTGTGTTTTTGTCCTTCACAAATAGACGAAACTTTCCGGAGTCATTGACATCAGCAACGCGGATAGCTGCTAATCCTGTTGCGTTATGGAGTTTTCCGATTTCTTTTCCCTAAGCACGTGGCAGTTTTGTGCTCTCCCCCTAAATTCATCTGTTCTCCTAAATTCAAGATCTTTCCGTATTACGTAACGCTTGACGTAGTTACCTCTTGTCCAATCAAAATAATTGTAAACCAAAAGTTTTTTTAACTCGGAACTTAAACTTTTGACTCCCTCCCTTCTTCCTCTGAATTGCAGTGTTTTGTTTTTCGCTTACGCTTTCCTCCTGGCAAGACGCTCCTCACTCGGGCTGCTTCTTACTTTCATAAAATGACGTGGTACTTTAAAACACATATACATGGAAATTATGGTATTAAACTGTGATTAAAAAATATCTTGTCTGAAAAGCATGATTTGATATTGGGATACTTCGAGCTGTCTGTTGTATTAAATGCGTCATCATTGCGTTTATCCTCAACCACTACTGTCTTCTCAGCCATGACGGATATCGAAAGATGCTAAAAAATACCGGATTTCTTCATCTACACATTAAAACATTATACAAATATATATATATATATATATACACATATTTATGTTTCGTATTAATTTGCTTTTACAATCGGCTATGACCTTGAGATGCATTTCGATGATGATATCAAATTTTGATCTAGAACTATCATTTATTTGCATTGAACGAATTTTCTCTTCTAAGGCAGATATTCTTGCAAATTAAATATCATTAGCATTAATGTTTGACGAAACGGCATAAATTTATTTTTCAGATTTCATCTCACGAATTTTTTCATCTATAGAAGCATTTTTGTCTAAAATCTCACGGCTTATAAGAATATATTTTATAAAATCAGACAATTTATCCAGTCATAAAGATTTTGGCATTTTTCCGGAACGTCGTGTTTGGCTAGGAACTTTGGCATCTCTTTTTTTTTTGGAAGTCATTTTCTGCAAGAGCTGACTTTGTTTATAATCTCTCAGATGTAATCCAGCAAGCAGACGCTGAATTCGCTTTTTTTTTCACTTTCTTTGAACATATTTAAAAGTCTGTCGTTCACCATAGAATATTTATTAGGCTTAGTGTCTTTGATAATGTCTCACATATTTTCAATATACTTGGGTTCAAGTTGGGATATCAAATAACTGAATATAGTTTCTTCAGTAGCGATTTTATTTATTTGAAACTGGGCTCCCACTTTTTAAAGTCGAATGTACGATTTCCTCGCCAAAACGGTGAGATTTTAATGCTTACATTTTTCTCTTTGGCATCCATTAACGTAATTGCTTCTGTTTCGTTTTCAGAGTTCATATTAAATACAAAAACCGAAATCTACAGGTCACAAGTTGTTGGTTCTTTGCAGAAGCAACGTAATAATATGCAGATAAAGACCCACTACCTAGCGGTATTTTATTGAACTACAAATATTATCACCATATTAACACCAAATCCTTTTCTTCTTCAACTCTTAAAAAAAAAATTGGATTCAAAAATGAATTCCAGTACGAAAACTCTTTGCACAGAAAGATAATAGAATAATAATCAAAGGAAACAGCTTTAATTACTAAAATATTTGTGAGTTATTTTTAAATTAATTATTTAGCTTTTTGTCTTTACAGTTCTGTAGAAGATTATTATACATACTGTTAACAACATTAAAGTACATGTGCTCCGCAACGTGGCTTCAAAAGTGGTAAAAAGAGCCCCAGCGTCATTAATGAATAAAGTTACCACTTTGAGGGTTACATGGATGTAGTTTAAAAAAAGTTAAAAATAAATCAAACATAAAACCAATTAATCTTCAATTTTCCTTAACTTTGTACTGAGTTATTTTTCATTGACTCAGCATAAACTAAAAAAAAATAAATGAAATAAAATAAAATCTAAAAGCTTTACATTACTTGCAAACGGACACTTTTCTTCATTTGCAGACATAACCACGTTTCGAGAGCAATTGGGCTAACGCCACTCTAAAAGCGGCTAAAGATAATTAAAAACAGCATATCTTTAGAATTTCCGATAGATAGTCTCGCACGCTGGAGATAAAATGTTTTATTTCCTACAACGTTGCCAGTCCTTTCTAGTTTATGTGGCGTTTGTCGATGTAAGACAGTAAATATAATAATTAGCACCTTTCGTGTTTAGTTAAACTAACAAATTTTCGTTGCTTTTCCTGATGGGAAGGACTATTTGGACATTTTGTATTTACATTCACACATAATTCCTTGATATCTATATCTATATCTATCTATATATATATAAATGAACAGTAATAATATATATAAATGAACAGTAATAAATTGTCAAATACTTGAATAAAAGCTGCAAAGTAATAAAATAATAATTTAGTTACTAATGGTTAAGTGAGTATATTATTTCCTTTGAGAAAGGTAGTAGAATTTTAATTGAATGAAGTAATTTAAAAGAGCACTTAAAAATGAATCTTGAAAATGCTTTTAAAATGAAGTATAAAATATGAATCATGAATAAATTGAAAATGGAAACATTTAAAAAATTTTTTAAATTGAAACTTTTAAAATTAGCAATCAACAAGCTAAGTAATTATCGTCATTGACCGGAAATTGGTTGACTTTTCGAGGGGAACAAACCAACCCCCGATCAATTAACAATAATTAATACTATATGAGAAGGTGTTTCGTCTTTTACTTAATTAAGAATTATGATGAAAACAGGTATTTAGTCAGCTGAGTTTATTCCAAGTAAGTAGATTTTAAGTGAGAGAAATTTAAGTACTATATTGAATTCATTATGAAAGGGATAGTCCCTTGAAGTTTAAAAAAATTAAGTATTATATTGAACTCATCATGAAAGTGCTAGTTCCTTGAATTTAAATTTATATATATGTTACCGTTAAAGTATATAATGCAGTTATTTTATAGAATACCTAGTTATTCCATGAAATAACTGATCGTATCCGTTAAAGTGTGTAATATGTTAATAATTTGACACTTTAACTAGTTATTCTATGAAATAACTAGGTATTCTATAAATTAACTAATGAGAGACAGTTAAAGTGTAAAATAACAATTTATCTAAAATGAAATAACTAGGTATTCTATAAATAAACTAATGATAGACAATTAAAATGATAAAGAAGCAATTTATCTAATTTATGCAGCGTATAAATGGTATTTATGGAAACGTACCATAAAATCATTTGTTACAACAATGATTGCTAAAATGACACTCGGAATTACAAAGAACATTATTTCTAAAACAAAAACATTTTTTTGTTGACACGCTGGGTTTTACACGAACATTCCATATTGTTGAACGAAACGTAAATGTACCTCATACTAAAAAGCGAGGTATATGATATAGATTATTTTACACTTTAACGGGCTGCAGATCGTTATTATATGAAATAACTAGTTAAACCATGAAATACGAGAGAGTTTTACGCTTTAACGGACACGAACAGTTATTTCATGGAATAACTAGGTATTCTACAAAATAGCGAATTTCATACTTTAAAGGTAACATATACATATAAATAACATAAACAAAGGAATGTAGGGCTATTTAAGAATCCTGCGGCTAGGCTTCATATATATTCATGTATGTGTGTGTGTAAATTGTTATTATTTCTTTATTTCTATTAGACCAATAGGTTGTAACCTGATGGTCACAGCTTTGAAAGGGGTTAGAACATGTACAAAAAAATTATACTATAGTGAAACACGATTAGGAAACATAGTAAATACGAAACAGTTTCAAACTTTTATTTTATATCGGGTGGATCTGGAATAGCTTAATGTATAGCTTCTCATAAACACCGTTACGTTTTTTAAATGCATACAGTGCAAGTGCTATTCAAAATAATTAAAACATTATTTGTTTTTTCCGATATTACAGAAATCAGTTGAGCTATATTTTAAAGACGTGATATAAACGAGACTACATTTTTCCAGAAATAATATCTTTTGTTTGATTTCTTTCGGTTTTTCCATATTGCATATAAAGTCAACTCCGGATTAGCAGGGAAGATTAACCGTGCTGTTGACCTCTATTAGACAGAAATTTAATTGAAATCGAACCAGCAAAATAATGTTACGTTTACAGTTGGGAATTATCTCACTTGTCTATAAATAACTTCAGATTAAGTTTACGTTTTTTGTCACAGCGAGCATAGAAATTCGCTTTTCACTTGCATGGGCATAGTTCGTACTATTAAAGGCGACAGTACCACTTTATCCAATTCCGTTTCAGTCCCTTTTTTTTTAAATAAAATCCTCTGCAGACGAGTTTAAGGATCTCCCACCTCTCTCCTCCTATCGCCGAACAACTCGAGAGGACTTTTCGATGCGTTCGCCAATGGGCAAAGACATTACATATTCACAAGCATCTAAATTGTCCCCGGGATTCGGGACAGGAACCAACAATACAGCAGCTAGCAACACTAATCTAAATAATATATATGTTACGTTGAAACACCGAAATCTGGAGAATGTCGACTTTCACCGGTGAATGTCAACATTCACATAGTCGCTTGGTGTATGTCCGAAATATTTTCCAAATACTCTTATTTATGACTTACACCAGTGAATGTCGACATTCACCATGTACTAATGGTGAATGTTGAATATATGAGAATATTATATTTTCTTCTCCGTAATTCAGTCGCGAAAAAACACACAAGTACTTAAAACACAGAATACATACAAAATGAGAAAGGAAAATAATAGAAGTTAAAAATCTTACTTAATTATACAGTACGTAGTAAATGAGAAGATAAAATAATAGTAATAAAAAACTTACTAAATTATGTGATTCAAATCTGATTAATTAATTAACAACTTAAACTATTATGAGACTTTGAATTGCACAAGAGGCCTTTGCTTTTACAACTGCATTTATGGGAAACAGCCAGTCGCCTTTCTTCTCGACCTACACCAGAGCATATCTGTGATTGTCGACATACACCGGTGAGGGTCCGAATGTACAAAAATGCAATGTTATATTCGATCTTTCACCGACGTATTTGGTGAATGTTGACATTCTCCGGTGAAAGTCGACATTCCCCAATTTCGGTCTTTCATAGTAACATATAGATTGCTTAAAATCAAAGAGAAATTACAAAGCGGTTTGTTTGAACTAAGGACGAGAGAAGATGCGAAACTCTAAAAAAATGAGGAAACTATAAAGATCTTAAAAAAGTTAAATTAAAATGCTTTGCGAATTTGCTAAAAAAATCAAAGAGACATCATTATGAATGACCGCTTCTGTACCAAATGGCAAACGATAATTCTGAACTCATAAAGCATTTAGAAACAGAAACTTTATTAGCAGAATTAGTTACATTGAACTACGTATATTTCTACTGTTATATTTGTTATATATTTTTCTGTTTATTTGTTTATTATGTATATATATATATTTTAACATTAAAGTTATGTTAATGTGAATACAAATATTGTATATAATTTATTTGTAAACCAGCCACAATATGGCCATGTAAAATTCAAGGATTAATAATAAATACTAGACAAAGGCGGGCGTGGGCAGAACCGATTAACCGCAATGGTACAGAGATGGTGCCCAAATCCTCCGTTACTACTACTACACTAATCTGTAAATTTATTAAGGTGGCAAAATTAAGTTTGATTATTGGAAATCGATGAAAAAATTACTGTCTAAACCCTCTCATGTACATATATATTTACAAAAAATGCACAAATAGCTGAAAAGTGAGTCGGATAACTGCAGTAGTACCAGATGATAGCATAATAACTGAAAAGTGGTTTTATCGTTAACTTACGCAATCTGGAATACATAAACAGTGTTAAATTATTTGATAACAATAAATTGCTTAGAATTAAAAACAAATCATACATGAAACACACTAATCTTCATTTTTCCTTGACTCTTATCGACTTCGTACTGAGTCACTTTTTGATTGACTCAATACAAACTAAAAAAAATAAATAAAATAAAATAAAATCTAAAAGCTTTCAGATTTTATGTTACGTCCAAACACATTTTTTTTTTCATCTTCGGACACACACATGTTTCGAGAGCATTTGGGCTAACGCCACTTTGGGCTAAAAAATATTTAAAAACAGCATATCTTTAGAATTCCGATAGATAGTCTCTAACGCTGGAGATAAAATGTTTAATTCCCTACAGCGTTGCCGCTCCTCGCTTTGAAACTGTTGAGTTTTCAATTAAAAAATTCTTTGAAGTTTTATAGAATATGAAATAGAGAGTAAGGAAAATTCCAAATTCGGTCTTCCAGGTGTCCATGTTCGAGGGGAGGACAATGTTATTCAAAATTTGATGACTCTAGGTACCGTTGTGTTTTCACAAGGCGAGAAACCTATACACATTCAAGAAAATTCTTCATTATTTAATTTCTTTATATATAAAACAAGGGGATAATATTTGGCGAGAACAATCTGAAAAGTCATTCAGACTTTTATGGAGATTCGAAACAAAAACGTGTTTTGACACCAATAGCCCTTTTGGGCTAACATATTTTATTTTTATTTTGAAATTTTGAAATATGCATTTATTTACAAAACCAAATGAGTTTATTCTCCAGATTAATTAAAATATTGGAAAATTGTTAGCAGTATTCTTATCCTTTATTTGTCTCAACTGCCCTCGTTTCAACGTGGGACGTCGTCCCCAGTAATACTCTATTAAATCAGAAGTTAATTACACATAACAATTTTACTCAAAAGGGCGCTAGCCTAAAAAGACTATTATTCTCGAAGGGGCATTTTTCGTTGAATCACTAAGAAAGCTGTAATCGCTTTTCGAATGGTTACCACTAAATATCATCACCCTGTATTTAAAGAAATTAAATAATGAAGAATCTGTATGGATGTATTGATGTTTCTCTCATTGTGAGAAATAAGAGTACCTAGAGCCATCAAATTCTAAATAAAGTAGTCTTCCACCGGCATATGCGCCCCTGGAAGCCCGAATTTTGAATTTCGAATTTGTTTTTTGTCTATTTCATATTTTGCAAAACTTTAACTAACTTTTGATTAACAAGGACTGATTTATTCATTAACTTGATTAAACTCAAGGATTTCAAAGCGGAAAATGGCAACACTACAGGAAAAATAAATAGCGCCAGCGAGTGAGACTATGTATCGAAAATTCTAAATTAGGTTGTTTTTAAATTTTTTTAGCTGAAACGGACATTAGCTCAAATGCTCTCGAAACGTGCATGTGTACGTAAATGAAAAAAAAGCTCCTTTGGGCGAAATATAATATCTGAAATCGTTCAGATTTTTTTAATTTTTATTTAATTAATTGCGAAAATGTATAACTTTAGTTTTAACTGCAATGGAACAACTGGTGGAAATTTCCAGCTAAATGAACATAATATGTACACTATAAATGATGAAATAAATATTCTTTGCTTGCAAAATTCTCAGCATGAAATAAATGTATTAACTGCCTCTACGGTAAATTTACAAAATTTAAGTGTTACCTGTGGAATGCATCTATATTAGCATATTAGCACTTTCAATTACTAGCGTTATATTTCTAAATGAAAGATAAGGTTTAAAAGTAATTACAAGGCAAAATCTCTGAAATTCTAGAAAAAGTACTAGGATATACATTCTTTGCCAAAGATTAAATCTGGTAACTTGGAAAAAAAAATTCTTCTATTCTTCAGATAAGCACATCAGAAGCAAAGGAAGTGATTTTGCTCACGTATTCCGGTACTACGTGAAAGCACTTTTAAACAGGAAAGAAGAATCAGAAACTTCTGCAGCATCTCAAGTTTAATTGACTTACACCAGGTAGTTCGCTTAAAACACTTCCGAAGACCTTTAAAAAAGATAATAATGTTGTCCTTACAATCCTATGCAAAAATACTTTTTTTTTCTGAAATACTGAAGTACTGTTCTTCGAACAAATAATACTCAGAATTGAATTATAACTTTCAAACTTAAAATTTCGGAAAAAAAATGAATTCCTTGCAGATTTATTAAAGCTATATAAAAATAAAAGTTTTTAGAAGTGCTCTTAGAATCAAGAAATCATTGGAAAGATTTGGACAGTTCAGGAATTCTCATTTAATGGAAAATACAATTTTAATGTAATATTTCGGAATGGCATTATTTTTTGCTTCATAATTATTCAGTAGAGCAGGGGTACCCATTTTTGTTACTACAAGCACATTCTAAAATATCTGTTGGACGGCGGGCACTAATCACTTTTTCAAGATAAATACAGCACATAGTACAGTGCGGAAAAAAAGACAGTACTATATCTCCCTTTCTAGTGGGCCGATTGACGAAATTCAAATTGCGTTTTCCACGCCTCGAAAGCGCGCCTTAGGATATATATTAGATTTACACACTCACTTCCAAAAGTAAAGCACGGAGAGGAAAATGCTAATTTCCAGAAGCCAATCAGAATCGAAGAGGATGAAATTCGCTGCAGAGGTAGATGGAAGTATACACATATGTTAGGTAGCAGCCAATCGCGCTTTCATGTCAAGAAATATGCAATAAAGGTAGTCTTATAAGAAGCCAGCTTTATGAAGGGTTACAGAAGTTGATTGTAACTGCTGATAGATGATGTTTAACACTTTCGTACAATTTGTTTTCAAAACATACGTGTTTCTATGACTTCTAGAAGACGAATGGAAGATTCTGAGCGCTGGCGTGCTGTGGGGCGCATTGAAGCAGGACAGTCGATCACAGATGTTGCTCTTTTCTTCAGTGTTCATCATTCTGTAATTTCACGTTTATGGAAAAAATTCCAAAACACACAGACAGTTGTCCGAAGAACCGTAGCCGGTCCCCCAAGGGTTATAACCCCCGCGGAAGATCGATATATTGCTATTGTAGCCAAGCGGAATCGCAGAGCGACATCCACACGTGTGACATCTATGGTTACAGAGTCCTTTGGTAAAGCGATATCTGCAGCTACTGTAGGCCGAAGATTACTTATGAGTGGACTGTACGCCCGGGTATCTCGAGTTTGTGTTCCTCTATCCGTCCAATCAAGTGGGGCGCGATTACAGTGGTGCCGGGAACATGTCAATTGGAATGTGTCTGATTGGGGCAATGTCATGTTTACTGATGAGTCAAGATTTGCTCTGGAGCCAGATGAGAAGCGTATAAGGATATGGAGTGAACAACGAACACGCAATCAGTCCCAAAAATCACCGAACATCACGCATTCCGAGGCGGAAATATTATGGCGTGGACAGGGATTTCATTGGAATACCGCACCGACCTGCACATCTTTAAACGGGATTCTTTGACGGCTGTCCGGTATCAAGATGAAATCCTAGAAACCATTGTGAGATTGTACGCTGCAGCTGTTGGCCCTATTTTTGTTTTAATGAACGATAACGCACGTCCCCATAGAGCTGACATCGTCGATGACTACCTGGAGAGTGAAGGGATTGCGCGTATGGCGGGCCAGCATATTCGCCCGACCTTAATCGCATTGAAAATCTTTGGGATGCCCTCAGCCGTGCTGTATCTTCACGTTTCCCACCTCCAGCCACTCTTATTGAGCTGGAAACTGCTCTACAAGAAGAATGGCGATTGCTTAATTTTGCGGTGTTTGACCCCCTCATTGAAAGCATGGTCACAAGGTGTAAACTTTGTATACAGATGAGGTGGGGATCACATACCCTATTAATGTCCTTTTTTTCATTTTATGTTGTTTATTTTCACTTTATACATAGTGTCTCCAGTGTGTCATTATCTCCAGTGTCATTATCTGATAACTTACAAAAATAAATTAATTTTGCTATTATTCTAGCTTCAACATTTTGAAAACTCGCAGAATACGCTAGGCAATAACTTTCATTTTTACAGGCTTAATCCATAATTTCATTACGCCTTCGAAAATTTCTGCTTCTTTCCATAGAAATATTTCTTCCATTTTCTTTATTTAGAACATAAAGACATTCAATTAAATACATGTCTTCATTTTAATGCTATCAAATTTATTTTATTTCAAAGAACATCTCATTATCAAACAAATGAGTGCTTAAGATTTTCTAATTTTGATGCTTTTTTCGAGTCAAATTTAAAAGCATTCTTAAAAAAGTTTGTTGAGCGGAAACATTTGCGTAATTTTTCAATTAGTTCTGACTATCCAAGTGTATCCAAGTTTATTAGTAATTCATTAAAATACAAATATCCTCTTTATAAAAATTAATTAATTAATATGCTAGTAACTGGATTGTTTGCACGAAAAGCCTTCATTTCGTAACATTTGTGTGTTTCATCTCATCAGCTCTGCTTCTATTTATTATTCCTACATCATGTTTCCTCATTATACTGCTTTACAAAAATAGCCTTTAAATCGCTACTGGTTAAATATATAAAAGAAAAAAATGTGTAATTGTCTTTTGCAATAGTCTTATTCACACAACAGGATTGAAATCAATTGTAATGCATATGAGTTTTATCCTCTGTTCTAATTAAAGAAAAACAGAAAGATTTCTGCAAAGAGTGAATGGAATATTTTATCCGGACTAAATTCTATTAACCGCAGCATATACAATCCGTTCACGCTACAGTATATTTGTAGAGAGTCGAGACGGTAAAGCGAGTTTTGTTAGCAGAAGTCCACAGGTATCACAATGATGAATATACTAAAGTCAGTTATATTCACACACACATACATATATCTGTATATACACACACATATATATACATTATTAAAAGATATATTTACATATATATATATATACGTACATGTATGTAAAATATAACAAAGTATGATAGCTGCTTTAAAAGATAATTGGCGATCTCAAAATTAACATTCTAAATTTGGTGCTCTGCCCCTGAATTCGTCTGTTCTCCCAAATTCGAGATTTTTCTACGTTATATAACACTACCGAAAAGGGCAGCCAAACCTAACATTAACCAATCATAGCTTATCTCTAGAATCGCACCTACTCTGGTACCTCTGGCAGATAATTACGGCATCTTCTTTTTCTAGTTTCTATCTGGCTAATATCTCCTCGCTTTGCTTCCCTGTCTAAAATACCTGCGTCTTAAAATTTTAAAAATCAATGTGCATAGCAATTTATATCACATTTCTCTACGATTGAATCATAGAAATATACAGGATTTCACTATGATTAGATAAATATCTACTGTGATGATTTTATATACGCTGAAATAAAGCCTGGAAATCTTTAAAGTTCATGCTTTGTTATCTTCATCTCTACGCTGTTACCCTCTGCCACGACGACTGCAATCTGATTCCTCTTCTATGCTTCAGAAATTATTACATTATATATATTCATAAATACTTTTTATGTTATAAGAAAATAACAAATGAAAAATATTTTCAGGATAAATTACTAGTTACTACTAAGCTGTATGCGAGGCATGAACTAAAGAGGAAATACGCGGGAATGCGGTATATATGTTACAGTAAAGCACCGAAATCTGGAGAATGTCGACTTTCACCGGTGAATGTCAACATTCACATAGTCGCTTGGTGTATGTCCGAAATATTTTCCAAATACTCTTATTTCTGACTTACACCGGTAAATGTCGACATTCACCATGTACTAATGGTGAATGTTGAATATATGAGAATATTATATTTTCTTCTCCGTAATTCAGTCGCGGAAAAACACACAAGTACTTAAAACACACAATACATTCAAAATGAGAAAGGAAAATAATAGAAGTTAAAAAACTTACTTAATTATACAGTACGTTCTAAATGAGAAAATAAAATAATAGTAATAAAAAACTTACTAAATTATGTGATTCAAATCTGATTAATTGCAACAACTTAAACTATTATGAGACTTTGAATTGCACAAGAGGCCCTTGCTTTTACAACTGCATTTATGGGAAACAGCCAGTCACCTCTCTTTTCGACCTACTCCAGAGCATATCTGTGATTGTCGATATACACTGGTGAGGGTCCGAATGTACAAGAATGTAATGCAATATTCGATCTTTCACCGACGTATTTAGCGAATGTTGACATTCTCCGGTGAAAATCGACATTCTCCAATTGTGGTCTTTCACGGTAACATATGGAGGTTGGGTATGTGTTTCAATCAAGTGATCTAAATAACGAGGAAACAAAAGAGTTAGAGCTGTACATGATCTGAGAATCCGTTTTTTTTGAATTTATGAATCCTTCTCTCTATACAAAAGCTTTTAAGGAAAGCACTCATCCCACTTGTTACACTCAACATGCACTTTTTCGAAACTAACTGCTTAACAATGTAAGATGAGCGTAACAATCAGTGTAAAGAAACATGATCTGGAGGTATATTGCATGGCATTGCTCCTTTAATTTCAAATGTAAAAATTATTTTTTAATTACACTCTATATCACGGAAATCTTCCTTTATCTTCTTTTTGATATACCCGAATTTAGTTGCTGATCAAACTTCTGATCAAGAATTAGTCCTTTAGTCTTGTAAATACCTAAAACCATCACTTTTGTTTTTACTAAGACTTATACCAGAAAGCCTGTTTTTCGGGTTCGAGGACCTTAGCAATTTTACGATATTTATTGCTTTATCAAAGCTTTTATAAACTGTTGATTAATTCTTCACACGAGGCAACTTATGAAATTATGTTTTTCTCTTAACTTTTGCAAACTGTATGAAACTAATCACCGTTAATAATAAATCACATTTCGCAGATCGTTAATTAACTATTTACAAACACAGGATGTTCCATAAATTTCGACACACTTAAAAAAATCATTCAAAATCAGCAGACTGATGCACCATACTGCATTTTTCATTTCAACATTTATACTATTATACTAGGTGCAGATGGTTTGGCTTTATGTAAATTTTAGCTCCTAATTTCACTCATTGATAGCATCGTAAAATTTATATCGCAAAAAAAAAAAAAAA
>KK112723.1:53380-95608 GCA_000611955.2 Stegodyphus mimosarum | reverse complement strand
AAAAAAAAAAAAAAAAAAAAAAAAAAAAAAAAAAAAAAAAAATTTTAAATCTTTAAGTGATATGTAACTGAGAGTCAAGAATAAGTGCTACATTATTAGAATTGTTATATACCTACAAATGTAAAAATAAAATGTTTTTATAATTTAATTTTTTCCGTTCTTTTTATAGTGTGATACTGTAGAGATATTAGGTTATTTAGAAACAGAAGAGATGAACAATGAGCAACGCCTTGGCCGCGAATCGAACCACGGACCTCTCGGTTACGCTTCGAGCGTGCTGACCACGAAGGCGTGCGAAAAAGGTGGAAGAAATACCTTATATACTCCTCCTTCCTAGAGATCATTAGGTTATTTCGGAAGAAGAGTAAGGAAAAATGAGCAAAGCCTTCGCCAGGAATTGAAACACGGACCTCTCGGTTACGCGCCGAGCGTGCTGAACACTACAACACGAAGGCATTGCCAGAAGGCGGGAGAAATACCTTATGATATAAGAAGCGCTATTTGTCAGAAAACATTTAAAATAAAATGTATTCTCTTGCCAAATTAAAAAAAACTATTCTCTTGCTAAATTGAAAAAAATGCCTCTGTATTAAGCCTTCTTCTAATAAGCCAAACTGAATGTTTTTTAATTTTTTTAAATTCAAATTTTAGGGATATAAAATACGATTTACTGTAGTGATTTTACAGTAATTATACTGCATTAATATTCAACAAAGCTATATTAAAAAATCGAAATTTTTGCTGAGAGTCAAAATTTAAGCGCAATTCTTCAGTAATATTTTTTGTAATAGTGAAATCTCTATTAATTCTCAAGCAGAAAACTGCTATACTTTTGCTAGCAGTAGTTCGGGCTTAAGAAAAAAATGAGACGTAAACCATATTCTTAGTCACGTCTAATACCTCACAAATTTTACACAAGTTTCTATTTCGTATTAGTTTTTTAACTGCTTGAAAACATCTACTAAATATCATATTTAAAAATATTACTTGAATTACTCTTTTTGAGCAGAAAATTTTATCTTAAAATCTGCTTTTGCGATTACAGTGTCAACTTATTTTTTAAAGAAAGCAATAAGCGAGGAAATTGCGGAAATACTTGGTCAGTTTTTGTCCTTACGGGACTCAAATGTATTGCATTTTTACTTCCTTGGACGAAATAAAGGAAGTATTGTATACGAAAAATTCCGGGTATCCTATTTCAAAGGAAATATACATTTTGACCACTAAGGAGTGTAATTTAAGGATGTTTTTGCGTGACATCTGTACGTAAGGACAGAATAAAGGACTCTTTTATTCCCAAACGGATTATAAAATTGATTTAAAATGGGTACAGAAGAGGTTTTCTTCGTGACGGCTATAGACGCTTACGTATGTATGAATGTGTCTCGCATAACTCAAAAACGAGTAGTCTTAGAACGTTGAAATATTGTATATAGGACTGCTATAACACGCAGATGTGCACCTCCCTTTTTGGTTGCAATCGGTCATTCCAAATGTACATAAATATATATGTGTGTGTGTGCGCGTGTGTGTGTACCCACTCCGTTATTCGGCTCTGTAAGCAAAGCATTTTTATTCTTATATGTTGGCAAATTTTGTATTTTTTGCTTCCAAAATGAATGAATTATGTTGTTTTTATCTTTCGGTTAAGGCTTTTATGCCTTTAATTAATCTGCATTAAATAGCTGTAGAATTGTCAAGAATTTAAATGTTCTTTAAATGCTGTTAAGCCCATTTTTTTACCATAGCAACTATATCTGTTTACTTTTGAAACTTAGCAGAAGTGCGAATTCTGTCAGTTTCTGCATCTTTAGTGAGTTTCTGCCGAGTGGGACCAAAAGTAAACTATCAGTTTTGTGCACCAAAAGATCTGCCTTCTTGCCTGCTGGCCGATTTGCTTGCCTTTGCGTAGAAACTCTAATTTTAATTGCAAACACTTTTATTTTAAACTGTTTTAACTGTATTTGGTGTTTTAGATTTTCCTGTATTTGACAATTTGTAATTATAAATACTTCAAGATTTTATATATTTTTGCCTTGCTCCGAAGTTAGGACTGAATTAAGTGAATGAGAAGTATACAGGGTGTTTATAAAATCCCGTACCCATTTTGATGTTTAATAACTCAAAATAATAAAGATAGATTAAAATTAATAACATAAATGGTTAGATAGACTCAAAAAGTTTCATGACCCTTGTCAATGAACTTCCACGTGTGTCCCCTTCGTCGCACGGAGAATATCAAGTCGAAATTCAATTTCACGCCAGGTACCGGCAAGCATATCGGCATCCACAGAGGCTATTGCGGTTGTAATTCTGACTTTTAGCTCATCAATGTTCGACACTCTCCTCCTGTAAACGTTGTCCTTTACAAATCCCCAAAGGAAAAAGTCCAGCGGCGTTATATCAGGTGATCTGGGTAGCCAAGGAATTGGACCTCCTCGCCCAATCCATCTTCCTGTAAAATGGTCATTCAAAGAACTACGAACGATGGTACCCAATGGCTGAAGCTCTTCTAGTTGTGGAAATACGAAACTTTCCAACATGTCTAAGTATACGACTGATAAGACCGTCTTTTCTGTAAAAAAGAACGGCCCAATGACTCGGTCGTGCATTAGTCCACACCTTTACGTAATCCCTTTGTGCCTCAAGGTATTCATGCGGGTTTTCAGATCCTCATATGCGCACATTATGGCGCTTAGCAATGCCAGAAAAATGAAAGGATGCTTCGTCGGAGAACAAAAAAAAAGAGAGAGAGAGAAAAGTACAATTAATAAGCAGACAATATTAAGAAAAGCACAGATATTTAGACTGGAAAATGAAATTATCTGAAATTAACCACACGCGCAGACGATATTTACAAAAGTAAAGATATTCAAATCTGAAAAGGAAAATATATACAGTGTCTCACAAAAGTGATGGGACGCTTGTGCTTTACAAAAGGAAACCGTAATAAAATAAATTAAAAAAACATGTACAAATTTTTTGTGGGTGTGTTTCATACTTAAATTTAGTAACAATTATTACATAACATACATTTTCTCAAAATATTAATTTAATAAAAATACAATTGCTTAGAACGGAGCAAAAAATGGCTCACATAAGTGATGGGACGCCATTAGACTATGCAACAAAAATCGTCTAAAAATATTTTTTGGGGTTTTTATTTTTACTCAAAAGCAATTGTCAATAATTTATAAAATCGTCTGTATTATTTCTTTCCAGTTTGTTTGGGAATTGTGTTTTTTAGCTCTGTGCAGCCACGAATGCTAAACGAAAAGAAACGTTGCCTGAAATTCGAAAATTAGTTATTAATTTGCATATTGAACGTGGAAAATCTATTAGAGAAACTGCTGAAACAGTTAACTTGAGTCATTCAATAGTTTTCAATATCATTAAACGATATAAAAAGAATCATATGATTCAGGATAAAAGAAGACCTGGCCGACCATCAAAGCTATCCAATGGAATAAAGCGAATTATCGTTCGAAATATTAAAAACAAATCCAAGAATGAGTGTTCCTAAAGTTGCTGCTGATTTACAAGCATTATATGGAGTAATTTTTAATCCTGAGACTATTAGAAGTGTAATTCGATCTACTGGATATCACGGTAGAGCAGCCAGGAAAAAATTCTTCGTAAGTGAGAGGAATAGAAAACTCAGACTGGCTTTCGCAAAATCCAACATAAACAAGAATTTTGATTAGCGGAATGAAGTTATACTTGCTGATGAGAGTAAATTTAATATATTTGGTTCTGACGGTAGAATCTTGGTGTGGAGAAAACCCAGGGAAAAATTTCGCAAACAGAACTTGCTGTCAGCAGTAAAACATGGTGGAGGAGGAGTTATGGTATAGGAGTGTATGTCGTCCGCTGGAGTTGGTAATCTTGTTTTTATTGACAGTATAATGGATCAGTACAAGTATATTGGCATATTAAATCAAAATTTGACATCTTCAGCACGAAAATTGAACCTTCATAACGATTTTAATTCTACCAGGACAATGACCCCAAGCACACTGCTTTGAACGTTAGCCTGTGGCTGCTGTATAACTGTCCTGAAATAATAAAAACACCACCACAATCTCCAGACTTAAATCCCATAGAGAATATTTGGCAAGAATTGGAATCAAGAATTCGCAAACATATCATTTCTTCAAAACAACAATTAAAATCGGTGCTTCGAGAAGAATGGGGTAAAATCACTCCAATCACAAAATGAATGGGGTAAAATCACTCCAGAAATCACAAAAACATTATTTGAATCCATCCCAAGAAGATTAAATCATGTTTTAAAAGTAAAAGAAAATCCAATAAAATATTAAAACTTTTTAAAAAGTAAAATTTTTGGATAAATATTTGGTGGAAAATTAAGTGTCCCATCACTTATGTGAGCTATTTTTTGCTCCGTTCTAAACAATTGTATTTTTATTAAATTAATATTTTAATATTTTGAGAAGATGTATGTTATGTAACAATTGTTACTAAATTTAAGTATGAAACACACCCACAAAAGATTTTTACATGTTTTTTTAATTTATTTTATTACGGTTTCCTTTTGTAAGCACAAGCGTCCCATCACTTTTGTGAGACACTGTAAATTATTCCATCAATAAATGCCATAAGTTTGTTTATATCTTCATTATTTTATGAGTTATTAAACATCAAAATGGGTCCGGTACTTTATTAACACCCTGTATTTCTAAAGAATTTCAAAGAAATAGTTTTAAATGAAATGCACCAAAACCGCGTATAATTTAAAATTCTGCACAAGGAAGTCATGTGGTGTACGCATCATATTTTTTATTTATTTATCTATTTATTTCATTAAGGGTATAAAACGTTCCCGAATATAAGTGTAGGCACCACAGGACCGCATAAAACGATTCTGCCATTTGCCCCAAAGTATTTATTTTTTAAAATTGATATTACCAAAATACGAATAACGTTTCGTATTTTTGGAATTTGAAACACTTTTTTTTTGGATTTTTGCTGCACTTCATTTAAGCCTGTTACCTCGAATTATTCTAACTTAATTAACTAGTTTCGAATTAACTTAATTAACTAGTAAGGTAAGTTAAAAATATAATCTCATTTTAAATCTCTTTTAAAAACCCTTATGGAAAAACGAGTCTTTCATTCTGTCCGCACGTCTAGATATCACGCAAATGAATCATCCGAATGAGTTCGGCAATAATTAAAATGGACATTTCTGTGGAAATACGGTACCCACAATTTTTCGCTATTACCATTCCCTTTTACTTCGTACAAGGAAGTAATAAAATGTTGATGAGAGAATAATAGCTCTTAGAAACTGTCTTGCAATGCTGATCGCGAATGAATAATCTTTGAAATATTTCATATGCTCTAGAAGAAAACTACGTGAATTCTTTGCAGAAAGTATCCCCAAAATATGCTATATCAAATGGAAAGACTTCTTCCATGTCATTGCCGTTATTAAGTATTTACCAGAAAAATTTTTGCAGTAAAAACGCTCTTCATAATTCATACTCAACCAAATACAGTGTTCACAAATTGGGTGAAAAAGAAACTTTAGCCAGAAGTAATCTTAAATATTCCTTTATCACCGTACATACCACGTTGCTCGGGTAAAACTAACGTAGCATACCAGAAATAAGAAAATGTTATTATGCGCGAAGCAAACATAGAGGAAATTCTTTCGCCTAAACTAGTTTTAAAAACCACTGTTTCGAAGCATTTGGCTGTTGTCTTACATTTTTCTTGTACCTCAAGTAGCATTATTTCGGGTAAATAAGCATAAGTCTCAAAAGATTTGTTTCTGTTTGCAGTATTCGTTGAAAAGCAAATACCTAAAAAAAAGCAAACGTATTCAACTAAAACTGGTTTAGCTACAATATGTTAATAATATTTTAACGCGAAATGGGAATTCCAGCATTAAATTTACATATATATTCTATTATTTGGAACATGACGGCATGGGGATATGACGGTGTTTTTGACTGACGGTGTTTTTGATGTAGGAAAGCCGACACCAGCTGTTTTAGAAATTGCAATGTAATTTATTAATACATATTTCACGTCATTATGTGATTACAATATTGCGGTCGTGCGGGAAACTTTTGTATAACAAATAACTTTGTCTTGGTTTACTTGATTATGGCAAAGAACTTGAGTGCTATTTGCCTAAGGGAAGAAATGTCTTCGTGGAGGAATTTCTAAAGAAATCTGACTCGATTCTACGCTACACACGGAAAACAAATCCACAAAAATAAATGCGCGTGCACTCAGCCTGTTCTCTTGGAATTGAATTCAGGTCGAACTACCACGATTCAGCCATTTTCCCTTTCGGTCGCTGGTGGGCCATGACAAATTGGTTTACTTAGTTTGCTTAAGCTTAGTTTACATACAGTAGTGCCCATATAACTATTGAATGCCCATTTAACCTTTCAAGATTTACCGAAAATAATAGCTAAAATCATATAAAACGGTATACTGGTGAAACATACAAAATCATGGTTCCGTTTATTAGTAAATTATGTACAATAACATGCTAAATTAACATTAGAATAATTAAATAACAGTGAAGGTTAACTGAAGCATAATAATAAATTAATTGCTTTACACTACGTTACGCATAGTATTACTAAACAAAGTATGTTCTGCACTATAATGATTTATACTCTATACTACTAAATATATTATGTACTACACTAAATTACGTTGTATAGTGTATTACTAAATAAATAATAGCAACAAACTGTGTTTGTTCTGGACCTCTTATCAGAAGTGCTACAGAAGATCGTAATCATTCTAGTCTCTGCGCTTTCGTTTTGGCCTATTACGTTACACTGGAGCACCAATCAACAACAAACAATTGTTGTTAGAAAAACACAGTTGAATATGTTCATTATGTACACAGGTATAGAGGCAATAATTACCAATTTGAGTTTCTTGAAGCAAGCAGACATTCACATCCTGCACATCAGTCACATCCTGCATAGTGACAACTACTTTTTCTTATCTAATCTAAAAAAAAAGATAAAACATTTTATCGAATGTTGTAAGGCGATGACAAAGCATGCTTTTTAACTTAACAGTCTATTTACAGAACAATAAATATCAATACAAATTCCTGATGAATAAGCATATCGAAGTGAAATTTAAAAAATCAAGTTGAAAATACTGTCTCTGACAGCATTCTATAAATGACAGTTATATTTACAGTTTCTTTGTTTTCATAAAAGGTATGAAGAAATTTATAAAGTTATATTGACATTTGAGAAAATTCTCTCTGTTAAGCAAGAAAATTATAACCTTCAAATTTTCCAAATCTTTCGCTTTCTTAAAGTGCAATTTTATCCGCTTCGAATGCTTTAAATGGTTCTAAAACCGTGTTTTACTGAAATAACTTTTACCGTCATATAAACAGGATGCTGTGAGCTAATGGGTTAATGGAGCTCGTCGGCATTTGTTCAGGCCACAGAATTCCGGAAGTGCAGTAACAACATTTTAGTTATTTAGGTAGCGCCAAGAGCAAAAAGCATAAAGCTGAAATTGGTACTTTTATCACAATTTGTATTAGCAGTGGGACTGAAGTCTCGTCTTCCTTTTTTAAAACTTTCTTGGATCGAGTCACCTGCAAAGCAAACATCTAAGCATTTTTTTCCTCAAGTATGCCGGATTTATACATTTTGAAGAATATGCTATTTATTTTGACACTGTGTTTCAACATAACTCTTAGTTTAGGTCGTCAAGTTCAGAGTTTTTGGATATGCATCATATAAGGCTTTAATCCTTCATGCTTTTATATTTTCATTCTGCATTTAAGAGAATGGTTCTCAGAGGTATCTGCATATTGCCGTTTTTGTATGCAGTTCCCTCTTAGATCACTGGTCATATTGCCACTTGTTGAAGAATGAATGAATGAATAAATTCTCTGGATTTCACTAATGAATTCCCTGGATTTCAGTTGAAATTAGTTTATATAAATTGTCATTATCATTGCACCGTTGCAAAGTGATAAAGCCATAATTAATCCAGTTATCATAGCAGTTGGCTTGTAATTTTACCTCGTTTTCGTCAATTGTCACCAGAATACAAATTAAAATGTTGTTACTGCATTAAAGTATAACTAAGCGCACATTTCTTGAATATGAGAGTGAGGCTTTGGCAGTTGGGCGTGAGACTTTAGCAGTTGTTACGCTACCCTGCTGCTTAAATTGAGTTTATCGGCTTCAGCACACTCTGGTTTCTTCGCGAATACTTAGAACCTGAGCCAAAGCTTAGTTCGGCACATACTACTTTGTATTTCTTATTCAGTATGAAATGTTAATTGTTAATTTGACATGCTGATAAATAGGCTTTCTTTAAACATAATTGGACTAGAACCCGAGTTTATTGTTAGGTTGGTTCAGGCTTGGCAGGGACTGTACTGGTACTGTCGTGTTTGTTCCTCTGTCTATGGTGGAGCTATATCGTCCGAGGGCTAACGCCCCTATTGGTGGAGTCGGGTGATGCCGCACGGTTGCATCACGACTTAGGGGGACACGTCGACTTCGCCGTTTGGATCGCGGCCCCGAGGATTGCCTCTGGGGGCCAGGATGACATTCTATGTAGGGCGATCCTTTGTGAACGCCAGGTAATAGAGTCCTGGTTTTCCGGTGTTACTGCTTCTGGACAATAAGTCATCTGAGTGCCCTTACGATGGTTGTAATTTCGCATTTTAAAGAACTGATGACCGTATAGTGGCGCCTAACGAGTATATCAAAGTATGCTGGGAGATAGTGCTAGCTTTACTTCAGCTTGTGCGAAATGGACAGTTGGAGGTATGCAGGGAAATCATATGGTTGGTCTGAGTTTCCTGGAAGAACTTGGGAGTTACTGTATCCTACATCTAGTTTGAATAGGAATATCTGCTTTGGAGCAGGTTCATAGGCATCAGCAAATATCCCCACAGCGTGTGGAATGACAATTTTACTTTTAATCTGCTAAAGTTCGTACTAATCAAGCTGTTGTCGAAAGAATTACAGTACTTGCTGACAGCTACCTGTGGTAAAGGACACGCAGTTGGCAAGTGTACTACAACTACGCCTCACTGTATCAACTGTGAAGATTCGAATAAGAAACTAGGCACAACATACACTCGGCAAGTGCACGAATATGCCCAGCATACAAAGCAGAGCTCAGTCGCCTCAGAGCAGCTTATCAACATTAAGCAAAATGCAGGGTCTTGTACTCAAGAGTATACTTCAGGGTTTCTACGTCTTACAGGGGAACCTCCAGAGATGCCAGGCTGCTACAAACAACGCAGCTCAAATTATAATGGAAAATAACTTTCCAGTGGCCCTACTGCAAGAATATTACACGGCAAATGAAAAATTGTAGGCATGAGTTTATGAATTGTAGGTTTTTCAGTCAACTAGTAATCTAGCAGCAATAGTGTACAACGGTCCGCTCACACCATTACTAATGTACAAAGGTGAATACTCAATCACAATTCAGCTTGAGAGCCCTAATGGGAATATTGCTTTCACAAGTGTCTATATTCCGCCCTCACATGATATCACATTAGCACTGACTGAACTAGAATATGTAGTTGCACTTCCGGTTATATATTTGCTGCATTTAAATGAAAACTGTTAATTAAAAGAAGATTATTTATACGATTTTAAAACCGGTATATAAAATATACCGGCGCGCATACAAAGGGTACAATGCCAATAGATGGCAGCACCAGGTATTTCTCTATTCTGTGGGATGACACAAATCACTTTATATTATAATTGTTTATGATATAATAATTAGTTATTTGTGATTAATTTACCAGTTGCTTTGGATTAAATATTATGTTCGTGGGTGGATGGGGACTTTCCTAACCCTTTGTTAAATATGAATAAAAGTATCTTAGTTTTTTTATCCTTAGTTTACTCCAGCTGAAATTTTAATTTCACCACTTTACTCGAGAAAAACTTTGATTTCAAATCTGTCGTCTGGAGTCAAAACATCATACAAATGTAGGGGTTAAATGTGGCACGTTAGTCCTGAAAGACACCCATTGCTTCGTGTTTTCGAAAACCTTAGAATGCAGAGAAAATGAAAAGAGGTGATTGATAGCTAATTTGGTAGTGTGGGGGTCAAGCTGTCTCTACAATGGGGCAGTGATAAGATCAGACAAAAGGAAATTTTACTTACAAACACGGGAAAAAGGAATGTACTTTTGCACCTGCTACAGAAATGAAAAAAATGCTGATTTGAAAGCTTGCTTTTATGCGTCACGGTATCCACGTCTTTGTTAATTTCAGAAGGAGATTCGGGAATACAAGAGAAAGTTTTTCCCAGGAATAGATTATAAGTAAAAGGTTTTGGAAATAGACTTCACGTTGGTGAAAGGAGCGAATACAAAGGTCAGTATAATTTAAATCACTTTCAAAAGCTTTTTACCCGTATTTTACATAAGTATGTTCAGCTGGGTGGCATCATCAAAGTTCCTAAAAATATAAATTTTATTTATAAAATTTTAAATTTCTAGTGAAATTTTAAAAGTTTTTGACTTAAGATTTACATAACCATAACCAAGCACTCATTTTTATAGACACACATCAAAAGTACGCAATAAAAGCTTTAAAAAACAAAAGTTAACTCTTGGTAGCTCCACGGAAAAAAAATGTCCTAGAGGGGCAGCGGTATAAAATGTATACCGGCTCTCAAAATTCAGGATTTCACTCTAGATTTTTTTAAGCCTTAATTTTGCGTTCTGAGGGTCCATAAGACACAATTCATGCAAAATTTTACCACAAATTAAATTCTTTTATATACCGCCCCTCAAAGGGTTAATGCCGCAAGCCCTTTTGGGGCGCACCAGAAGGAAACAGAAGAGCAGTGCCAGTTCTGGACTTTATAACATCCCATGGCCTGACGATAGTTAATTCAGCTGACAGCCATCCAACTTTCTGGACTACACGGGCAGAGGGCTGGCCAGATATTACACTAGCAACTACCGCCATTTACTCAAGAATAAACAATTGGTATGTCTGGAGTGATTGCACATCATTAAGTGACCATCATTTTATTAGATTCGACATTGACTTAGAACACCAATACGCAGTTAAAAATATATGGAAAACAAAATATATAAATTCCCAAAAATTTGGCAGCACTTTAGCGCCCCATGCTTCTCATTTAGTAGCAGCCTTTGAAAATGCAAGTAATAAAGCAGAGCTTGATACGGCATACAATATGACAATAGACGCATTGCAGACGGTCTGTGATAAAATACTTCAACGGCGAAGTCACTTTATTCCAAATAAAACTTCATGGTGAAATTCCATGTTAGCGGCCGAACGGAGTCGAGTTCGGGCCCTTAGGCACCGTTTTCAAGGATGCCGCTATCCAAATGAAAGAGGGGCATTAGGAATGATATTCAGAAAAAACCGCGCAGTCTACAAACGACTGATTTCAAAGGATAAACTGGAATGTTGGCAGAAATATTGTACGAACGCAACAGAAAAATTTGGTAGACTATTCAAAGTTGCTCATGATAAGATCTTTAAACCTACCAGTCTAACTACGTCAGTCTGCCAGAATGCCGACACTAGTTACCAGATAGTGACACATATACTGGAAACGATTTTTGAGCATGATGATCCCGATAAAGACACTACAGCGCAGAAGGAAATACAAACTAGTATTGAACAATATTAATATACTTCATCCATTGCTGATTCTGAGCCACCTCCAACAAGTAAGGAACTGAATGACGTAATCAAGTAACTGAGTCCGAGTAAAGCTCCAGGTCCGGATGGGCTTGATAATGGTATTCTCGGAACTAAGCATAACACGCATCCGGCAATACTTTTCTCCTATTTACAGGCGTGCTGGAGAATTCATCTCTTTCCAGAAGGCACAAAAATAGCAGAAGTTGCTCTCTTCCTGAAGGGAAATAAAGATCCAAATGAGGCTGCTTCTTATAGGCCCATCTGCCTGCTCCCAGCCATGGGAAAAATCTTCGAAAGAATAATACTTCAAAGACTGAATTTTTACATTCATGCCAATAAACTCATAAATACTAGGCAATATGGCTTTATAGCAGGAAAGTCAGTGGATCACGCACGGTCTACGGAACACAGTACTTAGAAATAAGCAGAATAAACTGCATACTGTTGTCATCAGCATAGACATTTAAGGTGAATTCGATTCGTTGTGGTGGCATGATGTTTTGAAATGTCTCAAAGATATCAATTGTCCCAAAACTTTATTTGATTTGAACTACAGCTACCTGAGTGAAAGACGAATTCAAGCTACAACGGACGGAGGCGTCCACATGCAAAAGGTGACGAAAGGCTGCCCGCAGGGCTCTTGCCTAGGTCCCCTTCTGTGGAACCTGGTAGCAGACACTGCGCTCAACCTTTTTGATGATGATGAAACATCAGAAATAATAACGTATGCTGACGACTTCTTGCTAATTTCAAACGGTCACAGCCGTAAAAGTTACGAGGTAAATTCCCAAAAAGCGCTAGACAAAATAGTCCGCTGGGCCAGTGAACATAAGCTCACAATTTCAAGAACAAAAACAAAAGGAATGCTGATTAGCCCGGAAAAAAGGCACGAGCGTACCCCGTGCATAAACCTTCGTGGCAGAAACATACAAATCGTGAGACATTTTCGCTACTTGGATGTGATTATAGACGACAGATTCTCCTGGCTTCCTCACATCAAGGATCTTAAAGGAAGGCTGCATAAATTGTCTAATACAATGCGGAGAACAGCTGCTACTAGTCTGCTACTGTCTCCTCACAGATGCTCAAAATATGATATGCCACAGTCGCTGAGCGCATAGCTCTTCATGGCGTTTCCATGTCACGATTAAAATGCAACATGCATTGAACTCCGCGCAAAGACCATCTGGGCATCTGCAGAGGATTCCTTACATCTCCTACCACTGCATTAAATGTATTGGCTGAGCTACCGCCCCTGCACTTGACAGTACAGAGCGAGAGTGTTGCGGTGAGAGTGATCAGACTAAAACAAGACATTACTATTTGGAGTAAGACTTATGTATCCTCGGACTACGAACATCACATTGCCCACTCTCCTTACCTCCCTGCAGACTTCGATATAGAAGCAAACTGTAATCCTCCAAGAGCATTACAATCCTTAGCCGTATATACTGATGGCTCCAAAGGAGAACTCGGGACTGGCAGTGCCTGGTGTGCAATGGAGGGTGACTACATAATTCATTCCTGGGCTAAGAAGCTTCACCCCAGCAACTCAGTGTTTCAGGCAGAACTTACAGCCCTAAAGGCAGCTCTGGACTTTATTGCTAATAATGGCGGGTATAAAGTAATTTACACAGACTCAATGTCAAGCTTACAGGCCATCCAGGGCCGTCGAAGTAGGCATCCCATTGTCAGAGACATAAAAAAACTATTAATTTCGAGTCCTGCAAGTCTGAGGCCCAAGGTTCAATGGGTTCCAGCCCATACGGGGATTAAAGGAAATGAAGCAGCGGATATGATTGCGAAAGGCGCAGCCAATGAACCCCATGTGAGTAGCATTGTTGTGCCCCTTCCTCACTCATATCTGAAAACTACACTCAAATGTGAACTAATGAAGCAGCGGCAAAACTACTGGGACACAAGCACCACAGGCAGAAGACTGTATGATTTCCAATCAGAAGTTAACCAGAATTTAAATAGCAGCTCCTCGCACCTTACACAGTATCTGACAGGGCATGGCCCATATATGTCGTATCTTCACAGATTTCGCTTAAGAGACAGTAACTAATGTATTTGTGGGAGTACTGGTGATCCAGATCATTATGTGTTTGATTGCCCTCACACAGCGAATTCCCATTTAAAAAGACCAGCTGCAATCAATATGCCGGCATGGTTTAAGAACACAATTAAGAACAAATATGCGCTCAGCCGCATTAGAGACTGCCCTGCCGTTGCTAAAAGCATTGCTGACAGCCTGGAGTGACTTCTTTTCTTGGACACCGTGCCGTTAGCAGCCCGCTCTGTACATATATTAATTTACTTAATGTCTTACATATTATTATTATTATTATTTTCCTTGTTTTATTCCCAATCATGTTTAATTTTATGATTAATCCAGAACGGATCCCACAAATTGTAATGTATTTGTTCATCTTTACATCTGTACCTGATTATATAGCATTTTCTTAATATAACTGCATGCCTACCAAGTACCATAACAGTGTATGCCCAACATGTACCGTAACTGTATAAATGTCTGCCTAACATGCACCGTAATAAGTGTTCCCCTTAGTCTCAGCAGTCCCCATCATGCACCTTTTTTCCATGTTCTGGTCCTTATTTCAATGCTCCTCGTTTAGCGTGGTCAATTGCAGGAGGACACACTACTAAGCTCTTTATGTATATATACTTTAAATTCTATCGATGGGATCCAACAGGCTGAAACGCACCTAACCCAGTGGGCTAGCTGTTCCGTCGATGGCGAAAAGAAAAGAAAGTACTTGCTGACAGTCTGAATTTTCGAGGAAGTATCAGTTGATAGGAGAAGATTTAAAGTCATTTGTTTTATGAAAGTTTGAAATAATTATGTTATTCTACGGAAGGAAGCCGGATATCGAAGTAATATAGTTGATCATGAATAGATTGCTACTGCTGATTAAAAATTTTATTTAAATGGCCTATTCAGCTATTTTAGAGGATTTGTGCAGATTGCATTCAAGCACGAAAATCGCTGGTTATTAGAAAGTAGATGCAGTGACAGATTTTGTGACAATTTGGATTCCGAAGGTAATTATGATGGTAAATTTGGCGGCAAATTGCATATTTATATCAAAGGAAAGTAAATGTTGGAAATATCTACAGACATGTCTAATTTATTATAAGAGACAGTAAGCGGTTGTATATTTTAGAAACGAGCCATGTTGCTATCATTTGCCTCTGTTCGGGAAAGAATATATCGCTGAGATTGATAATGTGGGCATTGAATTTTCAAAAGTTCTATTCTAAGATAATACCTTTTTTGGACATGAATATATCGTGGGTGATGGTTTGTCGAGAATAAAGAGAGAAAGAAACAGCATGTGCAATGTTAAATTTTATATTCATAAGAGATGATAATTAACGAGTTGAAGGCAGATCCTGAGTATGCAAAAATGTACTTTAACGATCCAAAAAATTAATAAATAGGATTTAACAGTTGTTCTTAACTCTACCCACAAGCCACAAATGGAAACCCAGATCTTATATGGGTAATACCAGCATCATTAAGATTAAATATATTTTAAATGAGTTACATGATACGTTATTCATTGTTATCAGGTAATTTAGGAGGAAGGAAGTTAGTTCCTCCTGAAGTCTCTCCTTCTTAGTTAGTCTCTCCTTCATGGGAAACAATTAAAATACCACAACTGTAAAAATTTGTCACTGAAAAGTCAAGGCTTGTGGTACATGCTAATTAATAAATGAGATGAATTATAGCTAGAACATAAGATTAAATAGTAGTATAAACGCATATGACATAAAAGCGAGCTTCAGTAAGGACATTGTAAGAAATTATTAATGAACACCATATCCTAGGAATGCGAAAATTAAATACAGTTTTCAATTAGTAATCGTTGATCACTTTCAAAAATGTCTGGAAATAGAATGCTTTTGGCGTGCTTTGGCAAAAGAAGTTTCTAAATCAATTCATAATAACATTTAAATAATAATCCCCAATTCTTTAGTCAATGTTTTGATGAAATATGTACCAATTTTGACTTTAAACATTAAAGATAATCTCTTATCGATCACGATATATTAATGCCAAAAATGGGAATCGTAATGTAAGCAAAATTATTCGTTCAGCAAAGTTACGTTCGAACGCACCGTATACATTGGGCTACTGCATCAATGAACAACACAGATATGCATTAATATCAACAAGTAAAACACAGCGAGAAAAATACAAGCAGAATTATTTGGCCACAAGTAAACACAAAAAATCCCCTACGCTATTAAACAAAAGCTATAATATGATAAAGAAATACACCAGGAGAATTTAGAGATCCGGATAAAAGGTTAAAACTCAAGCATTCTTAACTTTATGCAATGCAGGACAATTTAAAAGAAATTTCATTCTAAATTTGAAACTTGAAAAACTTGAACATATGCGTTTATAATACAATAGTTTGCTTGAAAGAGAAGAATGGTTTAGAAATTACAGCAAATGTGGACCAAATAAAGTCTTTCCGTAAACGGGCAGACTTGCTTCTAATTCGAAAAGTTCTAGATAAACTCTGCTGAGCATTGGCCAGGTCCATCAAGAAATGTGCCAACTTGGTCGGAAGGTAGATGAAACATCTATGAGGGCCAATGAAAATATGATGAATGTCAAAAAAAGCATAAAACGTCTTATAACAGAGTCAGCAAGGAAACAGAATTAGACTGACATTACAACATACAGGAGATCCAAGAACACTCGGCCTAAAAACAGTAATTTTTTTGCGTTTCCACACTCTCTTCCTAATTGCATTCGCTTGCTAATTAAATTTCTTCTTCGAATTCTATTGAACGCTGATTGAAAAAATAGAGCAAGGTGTTACAGGATGGCATTAACACAAAAATAAGTTTTATCTGAAGTAAACTTTATAACTTGCCTCAGAATTTGTTTAGATCTAAACAAACTTTTAGATTTATTAAGTAAAATCTTGAAAGACCACCCAATAATGTCAGTGTATCAAGTCTTTGGCAAATAAAGTATTGCTCGCAATATGATTTCAATTAAATGCAGTTAAAGAGTTCTTCCAAAAATCTTAATGCTTTATTAAACGTATCTATTCACGGTAAGTATTGCACTCAAATTTGCACATTTTAACTGAATAGCAAACTTTAAAAGAATCCAGCAACGAATTAGGAAAATAACAAATAACTCAGTTTCAACGATATTTATTGTAACTGTGAAGTTTATTTGCAATCAACTCCAGCCGAAAGCTATTAAATCATTTATTTTATTTTTCATTTAAAACATAATGGGTCTCATCCAGAGGCATTCATTTTCCAAAAATACAATGATTTCTATGGAAAAAATAGAAGGGAACTCTTAGAATGATTTAAAAAGTTTTTATTCTTAATATTTAGGGCACACACTTGTCTCTTTGTATTTCGACATTTCACCAGCGCTTTCATCAAGTTCAAAGTAAATAAACCTATGAATGCGAAATAATTATAACTCGGAGAATTCCAGTTTCTTAAGGGTATATGCAGCTGGCGTGTTTTTCATTGCATTATCCAAACTTGATGATATCTGTTTCTGACGTTTTAAATAATGGAGGAGGTTTTAAAACGCATTCAAAATAGAAGACGAAACCGAGGTTCAAATAAAATATTTAACTTTTTTTCCTATCCGCCAACCGAAGGAAAATGCATTGGGCTAAAGAAACATTTTCGTGGTATTAAGAAATAAATCTTGCTTACGACTGTTGGGAAATTCGAAGTTAGTTCTTTTTCTCCCCCCCCCTTTCTTAAACATAGAAAATTCTCATTTGATAAAGGGAAATTTATTAAAGGCGGGGGCGTGAACCAATTCAACAATATCTCACGTTTTCTACTTTCTTATTTTAAAACACTTTATTATGATATGATATTGAAAATTTATATTTATGATTTCATTTAATAATTCATTCTTAGAAGAGCCTTTTTCATTTCTATAAATTTATTCAAAATTTGTTTTGAAACCTGATTTGATTTTCAGTGGAATTCTTACGGATAATAAACAGAAGAAAGTTATTTTGCAATTGAAATCTCGGAATTAACAATGCGAGAACTAAGATACAAATAAAGTAACATTATCATAAAATTTCATTTACATATTTGAAGACTTTCAATTTTAGAGCACCTTTCACCTTTTATTGGGAAATGAATCTAAGTTCGAAATCTGTTTAATAAACGATGAAATTATTTTTCCTTAACATCAAAAGTACTTTTTCTCAATGTTTAAAGGATATTCAAAACATTTCCGTGCATATCGTTAATCATGAAACTTCTCATCATATGCTCTTGATATTAAATTAAAATTCACATATCATTGTTTCATTTTGATAACTAGAAATTCAAATGAAAATAATTTACCTATTAAGGCAATTTAATATCTAGGAGAAAATAAGCTTATTTTCTCGAAAATAAGATACATTCAGACACTTTGTAAGGTTTTAGTTAAAACTAACAAAGTTTTATTTTAATTTGCCTTTTACTATCTGTTCTTATTTCAACTTCCCGTTAGAATAAGCGCGCGTTTCAGCTTTATGCTAATTTGAAGTGGAGCCAAATTATATTTAAACGGTAGCGAGGAACTACTCAGTGTGAGAGAGCTTTTAGTCTCAGACCACTGTTACTCTGTTCGACGTTCTCCTGACCAGCTAGTATTTAAATTCTAAGCCGTAGCGCTGTTACGCTATTACTTATTGAAGTAAATCTAAGTGCGTTAGTATTAGTTGAATTTTGCTACGCACCCTTTAGCATAGAGGCCAACCTCGCATTTACAGCTCTGTGAGCAACGACTACTTAATTTCTAATTAGTTTTAGTTGAAATTATTTGATTGTTCAGTTTAAGACCTGAGTGCGGTCGTTATTTTCTGTATCCCTCCCGAGTTGGGAGTATAATTGTGTTTTAATAAAAGAGGATTTTAAATCCTTCTCAAGTGCAGTTCTTCTACCACTTAACCACAGTTTTCTACCACAGAACACAGCTGCATTCAGCTCCCTGTTCAAAATCAGGACTCGTTTAATTCACGAAGATGTTCGCCAAGAATATGCACCGAACACTCAGTCCTGACAACTTTTAGAATATATTTTAAGAAATAAAAATGTACTTGATTATTAGAAGACAGCAGCAGTAATTATGATTGCACTGAAAAGTCAGCTACTTAATTGAGTACAATATTTTACTCTATAAGATTAGGAAAAGTTAATGATACATTGTTCCCTATTTGTTTTCGGAAATACGAATGACCTCTATAATGAACGCAGGCCCAAATTGAAACTGCTGACCTACTCGTGGCTATTATAATTAGCAGTTGTTATGCAGTCTACATGCATGTTAATTACCTATGCAGGTTATTCAGAATTTAGATTATTTTAATTATTCCTCAGAGTAGGGTAATTAAGCTCCTTCCTTCCATTCTGTAATTTCAATGCAAATATAGCAAAAAAAGCCGGGCTTTTTTTCGCTTAAATACGGGTATTCGTATTCTCAAAATTTTAAGAAGAGTTAGTCTTAAGTATTTTTTCTAATACATAATTAAGGTGAAATTGAAATTTTTTTTTTAAATTTTGTAAACATACCAGGGGTTTGCTTTTATGCTTCTATCCTTATTTTATGACATCTCTCGCAAAAGGTAACTTCAAGAATTAAATTTGAAGGTATTTTACAAACAACCAAACAGAATACCAAGATACACCCTCTAATGGTAAAATGTTACATAATGTTATTTTAATATTCAAGTTTCATTAATATTTTACTTCAAGTACCTCATTCTTTAGCGTAAATAAAATATATCTGATGCGGATACCACATGACTTCCTTGTAAGGCCTATTAAATTATACACATTTTTTGCTGCACTTCATTTAAACATATTTCCACGATTTTTATTAGAGATATATTTTTCACTAAATCAAGTCAGTTCTCACTTCGCGGCCACGCAAAGATACATAAAAACTCGAAGTATCTTCATTAAAAATTGTCAAATACAGAAAAAATTAAAGCACCAAATACAGTTAAAAATAATTTTAAATAACAATTTTTGCAATCAAAATTAGTGTTTCTGCCCGAAAACAAACAATTCGACCAGCGGGCAAGAAGACAGATTTTTTAGGAATGCGAAATTTTCGGTGCACAAAACTGAAAGTTAACGTTTGATTCCTCTGGGCAAAAGTGCACTTAAATTGGTGCACCAACTGGGGTCTTATTTCACTATAATTCACTAAGAGTAGCAAATGTAAACAAATGACCACATCGTTAAGCTTAACTCACAACTTTTAAAGTGTTGATAATTTCGCAATTATTACATGCAGATTAACTGAGGAGGGTATAACATTCTTAAGCGAAACAAAAGAACAACATAATTCACTAAAAACTAAAGGAAAAAATGCACAATTTACCAACATATAAGAATAAAAATTAAGCTCACGCAGCCGGTAACAGAGTTCAAATATATATATATATATATATATGTGTGTGTGTGTGTGTATTAATGTATGTTCGCTGCGGTGCACATCTACTTGTTACAACAGTTCCATATGCAAAATTCCAACGTTCTACGGCTACTGGTTTTTGAATTATGCAAGATACATACATACGTACGTGCAGATGTCAAGAAAAAGTCTATTCTGAATCCATTTCAAATGTATTTTACAATCCGTTTGGGCAAAAACAGTCCTTTATTCTGTTCGTACTTATAGACGTCAAGAAAAAACATCGCTCAAACGGATTTGAGAGCTGTCGAAATGGATATTTTCGTTGAAATATGATACCCGAAATTTTTCGCGATTGTAATGCTTAAGCAATAGAGATAAATCCCGAATTATGATTGCAAACAACCTGTGGGGTTTTACGTATTTAATTCAGTGTTCAATCCCTGAACCCCACAAACAGTAACAAGCGAATAATCGCTAAAGTGTGTTAACAGAGACGTAAGACTTAAGAAGGGTTAACTACCCTTTATTTCTCAGAATAAATAAAATCAGTTCTTAACTCGGAACTTACAGCAAAGCCTATACTTGGGCTTGAAACAAGGGCCTAAAGTATAGCCGAGTGTAGCAACAGCTAAGAGAGACGTAGCCAAAAGGCAAACGCACGCTAGTCAGAAACTCAGACTCTCTCTCACGAATTTGGTGAAACATCGACTTAAATGCTACTCTTTGCTCATTTGCATTAACTGCGTTTCTGAAATTACATTCTGATAGGAAATTGTAAGCTGAAACTATAAAGATAGGAAAAATGCATAAACTTAAAATAATTGTTAATTATATTAGGATAAACCTTACAAACCTAATAAATGTTATAGTTGTATCGGGCATACCGTAGCTATATTGTTAAGCTGTGAAGACATTTGTCAATTTTTAACCTTATTTTAAATGGCTAAAATTTTTGTTTATGCTTAACAGTTACTGAATTCTTTTTAATTTCAAACGCATCGGCAAAAAAGTTTGCTTTTTAAAACATTCTTTATAACACATTAGCTTTTTTTTCAGATTTTAGAGCATAATAGTAATTGTTTTTTTTATTAGCTGATAACGCCAAAGAACCAGTCCAGTATACACAAAGCAGTTTAGCCTTTCAGCATATAATTTAGAATTTTTCTTCAGGTTTTACAGGATTAAGAATTTTACGATTTATGGTGGCCACGTTTTCCATTGCTGTATATAAATAGCAAAGAGTACTGAAGAAGATAAGTTAGAAAGTAAATAATAACTGCAACAGGGTTGAAGTACTTTACCTGATTTGTTTGAAATAAGCAGCATAGTAGTTCATTTTAAACTATTAGGACTTTTTTTGAAATTCTCCTTCAGAAGTGCTTTACGCCAAGTAATTTTTTTGCTCTTGATTTTTAAATTTTAAAATTAGTTTAAATGCTGACGAGTAAGTAGATACATTCTACAATTTAGAGTTCCTGTTTTACCTCAACAGAGAGGGCAATTTCCTCTCCATTTCATGCAATCCGTCTTCACTTTAGAAATCAGGTGATAGTTTATTTGTTTATTTGAACACTGCACAGCAGCATACACAAAGGTGATCTGACTAAAGGAATGGATGTCTTTGTAAGGATTTTCTTATAGAAACAAATCATATTTACGTTCCTCATCTAGAAAACGCATAAACATCCATGCAGCCAGATTTCACCAGGATTCGAAACTCAGTACTTTTGAACCGAAAATCAGTAAGTGATGCTGATCATAATTTTTCTCAACTTTTTAAAACACACAGATTTTAACTTTTTAATCTCACTTTACAATATTGCAAACAAAGAATAAATCACAGTTAAGGATGTTGAGTCATTACGTTTAGCGATGTCAGGAAAATTAAGAAATCATTAATGCCCCTGCCGGGATTCGAAATCTGGAACTCCCGATTACGCGTCGGACGTATTATCCAGTTACACCATGCAGGCTTTTGGATAAGAGGGAGAAAATATCTTATATGGACATTTTGAAAACAAAGTTGGTTGAAAATTTCCCTCGTAGTTATTTAGTTTTAGACCTAGCGAGTAAAATTAATGTTATAGAAAAACATTAATTTTACTCGCTACCTTTTAAAACGGTTTCGTTAAATCTAGGAAATCAATCGCTAAATCGTGAATCATTGGCTATCTCATTTACACATTTCGAAATGCATCAGTAGAAAGGACAAGTAAATCAGATATATCATTAACAGTGTTGAGACTACATTTAAATGTACACAGGCTTTAGACTATAAGGTATTTTCTCCATCCTTCTAGTTTGCGTTCGTAGTCTAACGGTAAGACATTCTGCGGGTATTCGAGAGGTCCAGGTTCAAGTTCCGGCGAGGGTATGGCACGTTTTTGGCGTCTCTTCAAAATATCCTAATGACTCTACAAGATATTATAGAAACCATTATTTCTTTTATTATTTAATGAGTCTATACCTAAGTGTTTCGGTGGTTTTCTTGTCTCTAAGGTGCCATTAATGTAACTTTAATAGATATTTCGTTGTTCATTATATATGTTTTCAAAAAAATTATATTTTATAATAAAGTTTCCAATTAACTCTAATTAAGCAAATTCATGTATGTTGAATTCGGAAGAGAATATCTTTTCTTTATATCATTTGCTACACTGTGTAAGAATTTCTGTTACCATTTAGGTTATAAATTCTTTTCTTTTCATTTTCCCCCTTTACTTCTCCCCCTTACTTAAAATTCTCATGCTTTTAAAATTGTTTAAGAACACAGATCAAACCAATGACAAATAAGTCTTAAAATAAAAATTCTTCAGGTAAAGTTCATTAAGAGGAAAAAAAAGTGCTTTCAACGAGTAAATACTCTAATTGTACTGAGAGGCAATTCTTTCAAGAATAAAAACGCACTTTCTTTTTTCCTCCCTTTGTCTTTACTCCACTTCTGCTCTCTTTGATTTCCAGTGTTAAAAAATATCATTTAAAAATTGCACACAGAATGTAGGGTTTTTTAATACTAATTTTATTCTGTGCACTGTTCAAGAGTTACCTTTTAGGCACCGCCGAAAAATGAAATGAATTTCACTTCGCAATGAAAATTACATTTTCTTGAATAAGATTTATTAATTGCTCTTTAGCATTCTGCGTTTTGATGCTTCTTCAAGTTTTCATTTCAAACACGAATGCTGATTTTATGTTATTAATATTACTACTTCAAAGTAGGTACAAAGGAAAATCAAAAGTTTTCTTTTACTGTGATGTAGTTGTTTTATCACATGAATAATAATGAGAATTTAATAAAAATTGATTTATCACTGCATTACGGCCTTTTTTGTTCTTTTAAGTAAACGCAATGAGAAGCTGAATAAATTCGGTTTTTATATCTTTAAAACAAATCTATTAATTTTTTTATGAATCACACGAAGAAGCGTATGAACTTACATTTACCCTACTGTTAAAAAATAAGCAAACAATGGAAAAATCGGCCGACAGGTTTGGGAATTTACATTTAGTTTTGAATTTAAATTTAAGCTACAGAAGTATAGCATAAAGCGCGGCATATAGTTCGAATACGTGAAGGTATTTGCATAAATAGTAGACTTGCCTTCCCAATTAAACCCATTTAAAAGTGAGGCCATTCTGATTCACGTTTGAAACTGAGGAGTTCTAGTATCAACTAAGACATAAGACAGAATAGATTGTAAACAATATGTCTAAAAGCCCCTGAAACATGAAATATATTGAAAGAAATAAACTTAAGAACATCTTCAAGATGAACTTTATAGGAAGACAGTATGTTGAAGAACCATCCGCATGACTAAAAGTACTTGAAGGGATTACGATACTGCTAACGATTCGAAGACTAGGCAAAATTACTTATTGCGTATCGTAGCATTATACACTGACTTTCGAACCATTACGTCTTCCAGAAAATATATATAGCCTGCTAATGATTATATTACATAAACAAACTATTAAGTACCATTTAAATTTTAACCAGTTATTTTATGTTACTAGTCTTATCGATCTTATTTCTATTTCCCTGACGGAATGTAAATTTGTAGCTCTCGTGTTATTCAAATGAGGTAGAGAATAGAGAGTAAGGAAGATCTTAGAGGATAAAATCAGAACGTGCATGTTCTGTCTTCATGAAGGCTACGTTTTGTATTCTCTTGCAATTAGTATTTCGAAGCGTTGAGTTATTCTTGCTGTTAGACGTGTTTACGCTGACTTAGGTCAGATCTAGCTTGAACGCTAACGAAATTGGGAAGCTGTTAGGATAAACTGTGTTTCATTAGTTTTAGTTCATCTATTATCCTTAATTTAAGCCGTAATTGTTGGCCTCTGTAAGCATGAATTTGTTCCGACTGTTAAACCTTATTTAAATTTTATAAAAGGGTCTGTTACATTCTTTCCCTGTCTCTCTGGTACCTACAAGACATAATGATAATTCACAGATTGTCTTTTAGAATTTTGGTCTAATTTTATGTTCCCCAAGAAGACCAAACTCTTCGAAACATCATGTGTGTAAAACTGTGACAAGTCTTAGTTAGTGCTCTTCGCTTACCACTCTGAAGTAGGCAGCAATCTTTGATAGTGCTAAGCATCTGCATAGCATTACAGAAAATATTATATCACAGACATAACAGTTCGACACGTTCTTCGGACGCTGTTGGTTCTACAGCAGGATCATTATTAGAACAAATAGAATGTTATATTTTTCATGAGACTAGATCTCATGGAAGGACAATAATTTGATGTGTAATGATGTCAAATAACAGCCATTTTCTACAGGGGTCCTGAATAGTCCAAATGGAGCCTGAATTCGCGAAGTCTCTCACCCCTTTCTTTTTTTCTAGGATTTATGAAGCAAAGCTCTAGAATGACTCGATAAGATTGGCTGTGGGAAAACTGAGGCTACTTGAGAAAAATGTTAAAAAATGACCATCGTTAAGAAGACGGTATGCAAGTGTAAATGACTATAAAAGTGAACGGCGAGTTGATGTTCACCTATTTTCTGAAAGATCAGTGACAGATGTCTGCCTTTAAGATGAAAATTCACTGCACTGTACCCATTCCATTTACCCCCGTGTGGGCACATATTCTGTATTTTCATGAACGATAGCACTCACTCGCATCAAGCTTGCATGGTTAAGAGATATTTAAAAAACAAACACTTGTTCACTTATAATGGTATGCTATCAGAAGATATGAATCCAATACAACACATAAAAGCGATATTCGCGAGACAAATTCACGTTACAGCATTCCACAATCTTTCTTAAATTGGCCTGCAAGAATTGTATTAATGCCAGAGAGAACTACATAAAAAACACGTTTTTCAAAATTTTGAGCTTTTATAGTACTTTTTTTATATCTAGGGTTCCTTCCTTTCTTTTCTTTTCTTTCATATCTGCGACAATAAACAATTTAGACAATTACATGGACTGCTGTTTCTAAAACAAGTATTGATTTCCCTTTTCGATTATTATATCTGTAGCCAGAGCCTGCATTTTCCTTGCATCAGCCACTTTTAAAACGCTGACTTCATGGAACTCCGTATATTGTTTCTCTATAACTGCATTTAAATAAATAAAAACATTGCACTTAGAATATAAACAAAAATTTTGAAAATAAATCATTAAATAGATTTATGTTTTACTAGCCTTGTATTTTTTTTTTATTTTTTTTTTTATTTTACAAATATAAAGTGAATATTAGTTTTCAGACACAACCATACATTCTAATTGCAAAGTTCATTTTAACTGCATGAACTAATTGCATGCGAAATGTTAATTAATATATTAACATATATGATGACTTATATAACATATTAACTTAATATGATGGCTACGCTTGATGCACTGGCGTAAATTTTATTTGATGCTTGACATAAAATATTCGGCATACATTTTGATGAATATTTGGCATAAAATAGCTAAATTACTAAATCCTCTCTTTCAAAACTATTCAAACAGTTTCTTGTACTTTGTAGTAAATTATTGACCTGATTAAAGCCTGCTTCTATTAGGTAAGCAGGAGAAAAAGTCAATAATGTCGTCTAGAAACAACTTTGATTTTGCGATATTTCTCTCGGATGTCTTTTGAATTCCAAAACTTCACATACACATGCGTTTTTAATACGTTCTGAGCTTCATTCTTCTTCAGAGCGATCAACTCTTCTTGCATTACAGTACCAAAATAAAATATATCGCAATTTAACGGTTCTATGAGTTGGCATCTTTAAATTTTAAGCGTCTTCGAAATGAACATTGAAATATTCTTTTCAAATTTACGTGAAGCCTGTACATAGCAATAAATCGTGTGTTCTTTGGATTCTTTTCGTTGCATTTCCTTGTGTTCCTATGCTTTACTTTTTTATATTACGCTTTCTGCACAAAATCAAAGATATTATTGATTAAAAAAATATATTAAGTAATTTTTGTGTCAAGACAGAAGAGAAACACGCCTCAAATAAATCATGCATCCTCTTCCTCAGGAGCAAAGAAATCTGCAGAGGAAGAACAAAGTCTCTCTTCATCAGGATCGCAGATTTCTTTTCTTTGTATGAAGAGGAACATTATTTGTCTCGAAATCAATAAAGTTTCTATGCTAAAAATCTACGCCTATGACAGGTACTTGCTTCACTTCTATATTTTTTTGTATTTCACCTTCATGTTTATTTTATCTGATTTCTTCTTTACTACACGACATGGCCTTATATTAATAAACTGCTGGTTATTAATTTTTTAACATTAATAATTTTTTCATTAATGGAAATTGCGTGACGGCGATCTATATAGCCAGTGCATATCTGGCTGTTAACCTCTGGATCATCATTGACCCCATTTAAAACTTCATCAACTTCCAGGTGCTCAATACCAAACCTCTCGGAAACTCTGCGCTAGACAAACTTCGACACTGAATATAATGTCTGACTTGTCAAAATGTAAAACTTTCTCATATCGTCTGTTACAACTGATTTAGTTTGTGGCACCTAACTCACTATACCTTTGAAACTATTATGTAAATTTCATTGGGAATTCGTGGTATACATTTTTTATGGATAATATTTATTTCTTTTCTTTTCTACTTACTAATATCTTTTTACCAAAGATACACACACACATACACATATGTGTATATATAGTATCAAGATGAATCTGAATGGGTGTGGCAAACTTTAGTGGGTAATAGAAGGCAGCTATACGAGCAATTTTCGTCATATAATGTATGGTGGGAACGCAAGTTGAAGGGTACTTTTCCACAGTCATATTTAAAGAATTAACACAAAAATGAGAATAGATACTTCAGAAAACATTTATTAACAAGAATGTAATTGATGTAGAGGCTCAAAGAAATTGCTCAAAAGACCATCCGTTGGCTGTAATGCAGGCTTGACACCTGCGCGATAGGGACTGAGGCGTATTTGTGAAGATACCAGTCATTTTTCGAGTATCGTCGGCAAGAGTGGCGAACCTGCCGATTAGATCCATATTCGTTTCAAAGGGGCATTCGTAGACTATGCTTTTCATATGGCCCCACAAGAAAGAGTCCAAACGCAAGAGATCAGGTGATCCTGGTGGCCAAGCTATGGGACCACCTCAACCAATCAGGAAATTTCGTGGTTACAGCCATCGTATAACCAGCCATCGTCTGAGCAATCCGTGGTAAAAAATGCCGCTGAGTGCGAAGATCGAACCTTCTTATACCATTTACAGTGCCACCTAACGGCTCGCCTTTCGCGTTCCTGCTATATATTCTATGACGGATTTTGCTCGGATAGTTGCCTTCTATAACTCCCCTAAACTTTTGCTCACTTGTTCAGTATCAGCCATATGAAGTTTCTACAATTACAACGTATCCGTTGTGAATATGTAGGTTATAGTCAAAGAAATCCGGTTACTATTAATAATAGCCGGTTATTATTAATAATAACCACGTCTTTTGGATAATGAGATAAATAATGCATAAATAAACAGGTTGAATAACTTAAAATTAAGTAAAAAGCATTTTTTTTATATTGAGTAGTATTTGAACAAAAACCTAACGATAATGTTGCTTGCGTACGGGTTCGTAATGGATTGAATACACAAGTCGTTAAAAAGTTAATAAAATTTATTCTTTTCACAAGAAATAAAACAAAAGGCTGAAATATTTCCTTAGAGATATTCGTCTAATATCACAATATCTCAAACTTTAAACAGAACTCAATTCAAAACAGAGAAAGCTAATCCAATTTCACAGCAAATTCGCTACAATCGATAACAGCATTACGTAAACACTACCAGTTCGCTTAAAACAACTGAGAGATTCTAGATGTTTTAATTAAGCTTTTATAAGCCGCCACGCGCTGCGTTGCACGGGAAAATAAAACAATTTTAATTACGATTCTAAATAAATAGGCTAATGAATACAAAATCCGCAACAATATGGAGGATTATCCAGATTCCATCTTTAAATAAAAACGCTTTTGGAAGGTTGGAGAAGCAGCAAATGTATCATGCGCGCAGCAAAGAAGTTATTAGGAAATAAAGCGATTTTTTCCTTTAAAATGTTTCGCAAATACTGATTTAAAATACTGATAATTTATCAAGTAAAATAAACATTTTACTAGGAAACGTATATATTTGATCATATTTGTTTACTCTGGGGCTAAATATTTACAATGTTAGCAATAGCAAATTAATTAAATATATAGCGTTATTAATCAAAATATTACCTATAAATTAAGCTAAAATTAACATACATATTTGCCCACTCTGTAAAAGAGCTATTTGCTTAAACTATCTTAAATAACGAAAAAGACACTTTAAGTTGTGTACAGAACAGCTTTGCAACAATATTAATGTTATTATTATTTTGAAGAAAATGTAATTAGATTTTACGTTACAAAAAAATTTAAAGCTGTTTTCAGCGAAGAAGTTGTCTTCTCGTATTAAGGTAAGAATATAGTGGGAGTTTAGCATTGACAATATTAAATCTTCAAGTTAGTTGAAATAATATTTTGATGCTGTTTGAAACAAGACTAAATAATGCAATCTGCAAATAATATTATATATAATTTCAAATTTTAACACAAAGTAGTTATATGCCTGTTATAAATATAGATAGTTATTATACAGTTATAATAAAGGTGACTTCATACAAAATTCAAAAGCATTCAAAAGCTAGAAGCATTTACTTTTCACTTTACGCAAACAAGAGTTATTAAATATACATATCCCTGCGTCCGCAATTAGCTTTGAAGTTCTTTTTGCTGATGTTACCTAATTCAACATATTAAGCAAATTAACTTTCTGTTCCATCCGTGCATTAAATGAATAAAAAAATTAATTATATGTACCCATAATCTCTTCCATTCTTTTTTATTTCGCCAGTGTTTTACTGAATCACTGCTACAGCGACAAGTTTTATACATTTAATCGTCCAAAAAGGAGTTCTAAAATGTTTGCTGCTCAGAATAACCCCCATTAACAACAAAGTTTTAAGCTTGTAATCCCATGTTTGATCTGATCGAGCATGCAACTAATTTGTCAGCTTTCAGAACGTAATCAAAATTTTAAAGCTGCGACCACAAATCCTGCGTAGTATGATTGCATAATGATGAGGCATGTACTAGCTTTCTACGCGCATTAAAAATGATGCTTTAAACCAAGTTTTAATAGTGGAATAGCTCGTTCGGGCAACAAAGTCAATTTTATGATTAATAAACAGCTCGCTTCGTATAAATGGCTTTGGGCTATGTGGTAACAGCAAAAGAGGTGTATGTCTGTCTGAGCCAGGAAATTCTTTCATTTGTCGTTTGCTCTCATTTGTAATATTCCTTAATTACGGTTACATTAAACTTAATTTTGAATTGGGGAAGAAAATAATCAGCTTTATACCACGTAAATTAACATTTTCATTTAAGTGAGATGGCCTCAAAGTTTCAGAACTATAAATTTAAAACATTTCTGTCATGAAAATTTGTAACTTCGAAGTATCTTTTTCCGATTTTTCAACAAAATACCTCGGCTAGTAAAGTGCTAAAAATATTGTAAATATGCAAACTAAGCTGCAAATTTCGTGTCTTACCTGATTCCTTTAATAGCGCAAATCTTGTTTGTGGTTGAATACTCATTGGATTTTTCATATAAAATCTGCCTTAAATATGACAATAAGAAATAATCTATGATGTTTTTTTTTTCATTGTCGATAAGAATATCGAGTTAGCGGTAATGAGATAGAAATAATACATTTATAAAAAATCTATAAAATATCTTCATTATTGCATGAATTGAGAGTAGATTTGCTCCATTTGTATCACCGAAAAAAAAAAAAGATAATTTTTGTTTTATTCTATGTAAGCTACCAACTGAAAAATAAAATAATCAGAACTCAAATAATTCAAAAATAAAGTAAATATCCGTGTTTAAGCATTGTAATGGGGTATATGATAAATAAAACTCTATTTAATGAAATTTATGAGAATTCTGTATCAACAAGCAACATATTTTTAATCTTGCATAATCATTCAAAAAGAAATGTATTACATTTTGTCCAATGTAATGTGGCAATTACGAGCGGTATTTAGTACTTACTAAGAAGTTTTGCAATTTTTTAATGTTTTTTATTCTGCACACATGAGTGCCAAAGCATTTATTTGCTGGATAGATAAAGCCGTAAGAACGACTGCTATATTGAAAAAAGTGATTATCATTAACAGTGAAACAACATTTGTTGCAAATAATACCATTAACAGTTAAATTCATGCAGAGAATCATTAACAGCGATGTATAATCATTAACAATGAAACATCATTTGTTGCAAATTCGGATTAGAATTACGCTTACACTTCGTGTAGTTGTATTTTTTAAAATTTAAAACTATTAAACTTATAGAGTGATTAGGGTATTTTGCAGCAGGAGACTTGAAAAATGTGCAATGCCGTCGCCGGGACTCGAACACGTACCTCCCAAATACGCGCCGAGTGTGTTACCGTTACACCACGAATGCATGCTGGGAAGATGTAGAAAATACCTTATAAACTAATATTCCGTCTACATCCAGAGTGCACAGCCGAAATTAAGACGGACAGGAATTTTAATATTTAACTACATCTAACTCTAATAATAAAAAACATGTTCAGGTAGTTTCGCCTGACATGAAGCTTGACATGTATTTTGCTTTCTTGCACAATTCCGTGAACACGGGAAATTTCTACAATAAAACCAAATGTGCAGATTTATTCATGAAACGGCTAGAACATATTTCGTAAACGCGGCATCAAGACGGTAGTCAGTGCGTCTATTTTTCAGTAACTTCATTCTTGAAGCTAGAAATATTTGTGTGATTTATAATATCTTAGATATACGTTTCTCACAACACGCAACGACTATTAATGGAAATTCGTTCAAATACTATATATAACAGAAACAAATTGAGCACTTAAGTACTGCGTCCACATCTAAATAAAACTATGTGGTTCGTAAAAAAATTGTGATATTTAAAAACGTAACCAAAATATTACCAACTAATGTATGGATTGTGTGTCGTCCATTCTAAAATTCTATTACGAACTGTATTAAAGGTATCTAAAAAGGTTCGAATAGAAAATAAAACATGTGTAAAGAATAATTTACCTTTTCAAATTAATGCTAAACAATTTGTTTCTGTATCAACAATCTTCTAACTATTTTTAAGTAAAACTGCTGGTAGTTTTCCTGATCTTCACCTTTCAGTTCAAGAATACTTCTTCTCGATTCATCTGCAGTTGGCATGTAGTCACTTTTCGTAGTGCGTATCACTTTCACTATCATTTAACGTTTTCTATAATGTAGTAGTCAGTGTCTTATCATGCTGCTTCAATGCTAACGTCAATTGCATTGCATTTTAAAAATGAATGTTCATAATTTCTCTCTTTGATGTCCGAATTATTAGAAATAGTTTGCAATCCCTCTATGGCTTCTTCTTAATAAAAACCCCATTTTCTAAAGTAGTTTCTGATTATTTTTCGGGACACTGCTTCTCATGTGTTGGCTATAAAATCCAAAGCTTCTAGCAAAAATATCGACTTAATTATCTCCTTCGAAGTACTTGCATTTGCCCAAGATTCATGTTTTGGTTATCTTCTTTGGAACAATACCCTTTATGTTTGAAAGCTTTTATGATACCTTGGTCTAAAGGCTGAATGACACAAGTTGGATTTACAGGAAGAAAAACTAATTGAACGTTATTGAGAACGATATCAGAGAGATGTGCCACATAGTTACCTAATGGTAAAGCTATTTTTTCGTTTTCATTTTAAAAGGAAATTAATATTAATATTGCTTATCACTCATGAGTTCTTGTTATTATGATAAGGTAAATTCTTAACTTCTTTTAAGTATGGAGGGTTTCTACTTTTTTCCAAAAAAAAATTGGCGTTTTCTTAATTGTTGCTTTCATACTTCACGTTAATAACACAGTAACTAATTATTTACTTTTTTTAAAACCAGCTGTTACTTCCCTTTAAATATTAATTGTGCTCCGGTAATTCTCCGTGAAACAAACCAGTTTCAACTGTGTTATAAATTTCGTGTGGCTTGAATTCTTTCAGAATCCCGGGTAAACCTATTTAATCCGTTTCTCAGCTGAATCATAAACTGGCCCTTGCTTCTCACCGTGTTGCTTTCGATAAAAAGTGTTATTTCTTTCTTGCCATTTAGCGATTCATCCATCAGTTGGCCTAAACATTTTCTAGCATTTTAATGAATTCTACAGCTTTTCTGTTCAAACGAGCTCTAGAAATTTGGACATTTTTTAGTCTCATAGCTTGAAATCATTCTAGGAAAGCAGTTTCAACGTCTCGCAATTTTCCATCCCTTTTGCACTTCCTTTAGACATTTACATTTTTTACTAATTCTTTATCAATTATATTTCTTTTTTAAGTAAATTACGCAATATTCTTTGGGAAATTCCCATTTTAAATGCTGCTTGCTTTTGGTTGTATCTTCCAAACGTGTCATAATCTTCCAGCAATTTATCATTTTTTTTCCGGCTTAACACTAACCCCCCCCGACGGAGTTCTTTCGACTCCGCACGTTAAATAAACACCCATAGTTTTCCCAATTTTTAATTTCGGTTGTTTTACTTTCGTGACTTTTAATGAATTAGTGTTGTGTATGACTTAACAAACCCAGAAATATTTCACTTAATTTTTAAAATATTTATGAGCCTTTAAATCGTTTCGTTTAGGCACATGCCACAAGTTGCGCACATATCAAGTAACAAATTTTCCTTCCAATGATTTGTTCAAATAGAAATCCTCGTTTCCAGCCAGCAGGGAGATTACATTTTGTCTGTCAAATAAATCTATCACTTTATGGTTTTTATAGGCGTAATCAATGTTTTTCTTTCTTTTCCTACCTTCTACAACGATAACATTCTTTTCCAGTCAAAGACTGAAAATATATGATAAGGCCAGGAAGCATTTAAGGACGTTTCCTGGGAACTCCTGCAAAACCTGATGTGTCTATGCTCTTCTATTTCCTATCAACTTGCGTTCGAGAAAGGAAACCAGTTACTTAAGCACTGACATAAGCACGACCTTTCTTCGATCCTGGGAAACATTCATTCTGTTATAATTAAAGAAGTCTTTGATCAGGTATGGCTTGCAGTGTTATTCTACAAACTATTCTTCCTGGTTCTCCTAGGATACATCATGAAGATCCTTAATCCATAACTTAAGAATATATATTTTGTCGTTCGTTACATCAGTTACTACACCACACGTCGGCAAATAATTTGAGCATGCCCCAAGGATATTTGATTGAACCAATACTATTTCGATTTTATGCGAACGATATCATACACAACATAAATACAACACTAGCCATGTATGCTGATGGAACAGCGATCTTGACCCAAAATGCATCTCTGAGTTCAGATGGTAAAACTACGACAATATAAACATAAACTAGAGTCCTTGTTTCAGAAATAGGAAATTGCTATAAATGTGAATAGAGTTCGAAACTATTCAATTTACAACAGAAAGAAACCTGGATCAAAATTCCATGTACAATACAGTTATTTTGTAGGTCAGGCAAGAAAGACGAAAAGCTTACATGAAACCCCTTCATTACACGTATTACTTCCAAGTTCCACGCTACTAACACTAAGCTGTTTCTCTTAATTTCCAGAAACATAATTTTATCTATAGGTAATAAATTATTCGTGTACAAGTTGTTGCCTCCACTATCATTTATGCTTGCAAAATACAATTTTAGGCAAATAAAAGTAGATGGTTCGTCAGGAATAGGTGCTATACATGATGAAAACAAAATCAAACATTTACACAAATTTATTGCAAAAATGAAAAGAAACGTTCTTTAATGTTGATGTTAAAAAAATAAATAATGAATCTGTACCCTAGATTTACTATTTTCATTGTAATACCAATAAGAGATCAGGAGCAATGCTCCTTCACTTCCTTCTTCCAATGGCCCTTGCTATGTTTGTACTGTCGTAAAAAGATTTCAGTAAGCCAATAGTTAGCATTGATTTTAATAATTAGCAACTATTCTCCGCAAAGCTCAAATCGAGATTAGTTTGTTTTGTATATTTTTTAACATGCATTACACTTTATTTTACTCTATTTATGAAATTTTCTTTAATAAATTTTATATGAATGGTAGTGGATTGTGAAAAGATTCACGTCATTTGCCGTTGTTTCTTATGAGAAAATTCTTATAACAATTATAAATAAAATGTAAAAATTTTGAAAAAATAATTTGAATTTGTATAAAACTCACAAAGAAATTTATTACTAAAAGGAAACTTATTACTTTCTTCTCAACGCGTAGAGTTATCTCAAGTAAGTTGTTAATGTACTTCATCAGTTGTTTCTTTTCTCTACGCTTTTGTATTCGTGCGTTTTTCCCCACTTTAGTTTTATAACTTCAGTTTTCAGATCCTTTTTCAGAATAAATAAATTCTAACTTACTTTTACAACTAAATCACACTTTCGAAAAATTTGTCTCTGCATTAACATTAAGCAAAAGATTATATCATATATATAATTCCAGAAAGGAACTGAAAAAATAGGTAAATTTCATACTTGTACGCAAAGATATAAATAAATACTAGAGATAATTAGATAATGTGCAGTTCTTATCCAGCTTAAATAAATTCCAGAAAAATCAGTAAGAATTTCTGTTTAACAGCATCGTATATCTAAACCGTGAAATATGTTACTCTAGTTTTCAATCAGATGTTCTAATTCAAAAATATTCATCATATGTGTTTTGCCACGTGGACTACTATTGAGGATTAATATAGGATATAACGGTATTCTAAAGTGTGCTAGACACTAATATAGAATTCCTTTTTTGCATGGTCACTCTGCATTTTCCAATTTTCATATCTGCCTTAATTTTATTCACATTTTTCTCTGCTTCACAATCCTGGTTTTATTTCAGCAAACATCGCACAGAATGTTATTTCGTGGCGTTTCTGAATTTGGCTTTCATCATAGTACTCAACAATCTTAATTTCCATACATTTACACTATTTGCTTTTTTGTAAGAGCTTTCCAAAGAAGTTCTAGTTGAAGATGCTAATATATGTTGCTATCGCCTTCGGGCACGAAATTCTCGAATTCAATTACTTTGAGAAACCAGAAGCTTTTACGAATGAGATTTCTAAAAGAAAACTGCTTATGACTCAATCTTGAGCAATATGTATACATACTTATTATATATATATACATATATATTAAAATGCTGTATTATACAGTAAAAATGAAAGGCTGGGGAGGAGCAAAGGCTATTTTAATTTTAGTAACATCTTCAGGCTTACAGTTTTTTTTCTTTCAATTTACGTTATGTGATTTTTCGATTACCTTAGTTGCAAAATTACCATGGCATATTTTATTTTAATCTTATATTTTTCATGCATTTGATTCACTTTCATATATATCCAGACATCCAAATTTATTCGTCTTCAAATTATATATTTCTGGCATCAAAGATATTAAATAAACCAATTTTAAGAAAACTATCTATTTAGATGTAGAAGCACTGCTTCTTTAAAATCTCATAACTAGAAGAGTCCTTTCTATTCAGAACGAATTCATTCTTATGCGTTAAGACAAATGTTAAAACTCATACTTTCTTCTTAATTAGCTTTACCAAGGATTATAATACTCGACTTCAAGAATTTGAGGATAGAAAATCAGTTTTTAGATTTTTTTTAATTTATAGCATTTTATTAGTGTAGTTATTCTTCTTATTAAGCCTATGTTTAAGAACAATATTCCAATAAAAATGATATGATTTTAAAACAAAATGGAAACCAAGTTTAAAATGTTATCACGATCAGCAATTTTTATTTACGTTTAGCATGCTATGACACTTCATTATGGCTAAATATAAGCTTCAACAAGTTAATGTTCGGCAAAACGTTGGCTTTTCAGATAAGTTTCATTTCTGCCTGATTTCTGTCTGCTCGTCTCTGTCTGTTAACAAGCAAAATTGTCATTTTTGGTATGAAAACAATTTATAAGAGATGCAACAGAAGCCCTTGTATCCGGAAAGGTTCACTGTATAACGTAGGTTTTGGCATAGTGACATCATCGGTAAGTTCCCCCTCAAAACAAGGAATGAGATACAGTCATAGTGAACATCAGCGGTACCGTTTGGCGATAACAAATTTTTCATAGACAAATTTGGAGGACGTTGATTTGGGGAACACGTGAGTCCACAAGACGGTAACAGATATATCACCCTGCTAATACCACTATTGACGTATTGCTAAAATGATCTGATGAACGAATAATTTAGCGACATGAAGCTGACAGTTGGCTTCCCAGAAGTTGTTATTTATCTCCTTTACGTTATATTTTATGAAGTACTTAAAATCAGTGATCAAAGCTATGAAACATTAAAACTAAGAATCTAAAGTTGCGTTAATGACATAAGGCCAGAGTTATTGCCTACAGTAATCGAAAATTGGGTTCATCAAATTGGCTCGTCTGCACTATATGCACTATGTACGTCGGAACAGGATTTCTCCTCTGGTCTGAAAGAGGCACCACAGCATTCTTAATTCGGTCCCCCCTGAACGAAACCTGACAAAGAAAATCTATGGGATCTGGTCACATTATTGTTTGTCCCAGGTTTGCTACTTTTTGTCCCCATTCCGTGGTAAATTATGACAGATGAATAGTTTTGGTAAAATATTTTGTACTAAAAATCAACGATATTTCCGAACGTTTGTTTCGGGTAAATGATGAAAGGATAGTTATGCTACAAAGAACAAAAATGGTAATCTAGGAGTCATAAATATAATTAAAACTAAATATTTTTTCCAAAATTTGGTCCATAGTTCTTCTACATATTTGAATCTCAAATTTACGTTACCCGAAAATCACACATTACGATAATGTTCTAAAAATTTTAGGCATAGTTTTGATTGCGCGAATTAGCATATTTCTAAGCACTTATTTTTTAATCTTTTGGATTTATTTTACGTTCATATTAAAGTATGGGTAAATAATTTGCTTGCCAATTATGTTTTGAGTCTTCTTATCATGTAAAATAAAATATAAAAATTCTTTTCAGACTTTACTAAATGACCACCTTAAATAGAAAAATTATATCCAGAGCTAGTTTGGAATATGAGATTCTTTCATAATTAATTACAGCTTCGTTAACTGTTTACCATGACATGGTATTGGAATGCTTAAAGTTTCACACTGGTAAAAAGTAACTACATATTATACTGAAACAGAAGCTCATATTTCTGTAATATCTGTCAGGACTTCTGTTCCTTCTAGCTGCTTTTGGAAACAAACTTTAGTTCTGAGTTGGAACAGGGAGCTTACTCAAAACTATGTTCTTGCATGTAGAAGATACTACAAAGATAAGAAGGGTTAAATTTACCCTTTATTTCTCACAGCTTTCTCTGTTCCCGCACTTCGGGATACAGAGACGAGCACTTATGATCTAAAACGTAGAAAATAAGAAATAACCTAACTTAATAAGAACTAAACTAGATTCTTTGTAGAGAGTAGTAACGCGAAATTTGGTCTTTTAACACTACGTATGTGGTGAGCGGAATGCAAAAAACTACAATACATCTTCAAATATCAGCGAGAACTAAGTTCTGGCCTTAAAGGCAGAAATGAACTGGCTGAAAAGCACGTGCGTGGTAAGACAGCGAGAAGTCTCTCTTTCTCTTCCTGCTAAAAGCCATATCTTAAATACTTATACAGTTTGCAACCTCATTTTCAAAAATAATTCTCCTCGCGCTTATTCTGACCGGAAATGGAAAATAAGAGAGGATAGCAAAGTAACAAAGTTTTAAAATAAAATAAACGTAAGAAAAATTTAAAGTCCTTACCGAGCCAAGTATAATTAGTATGAAACTGAACCCAAAAATTTACATTCCAAAAGGCAGAAAATTAAAAAGAAAGTGTTTACATACTATGCATAGTTTCATATCTTGTATCTACATAACATAGCATATTAATGAGTTGATTATAAACACTGGAGAAATACATGCGTATAAATACTTGAGTCGAAATTCTTTTGAGAAATAATTAAGTTGTTTAGGAATAAGTTCTAATATTTTAATTTGTTATGCCAATCTAATTTCATGCTGAAGAATTTACTGCGTGCAAATACGCCAATGTACCATTACGGTCCTAAACATATTATTGTCACAGCATGTTAAACATAAATGAAGATAAGGTGTTGAAGCAGAGAAATTCTAGGGCGGAAAACTAGTCGTTAATGTTTCCATAACACTGTGCAAGCTGTTGCAGTTGTTAACATGTAATTGCGTTTGACGTATAAGCTGATTTTCAGCACAAATTCAAATTAGATTGTCTGTGTCGCAACGGTTAAACTTAATTAAAAGGATATGTTTTAAACATGTCTTTTCGTTATAATATGAAGGACGCTGAAGTATGCTCTTTTATCATTTGATGCATATTGTTGAGGAAACAATGTTAGGTCACCTTTCCTTTAGGAAATATTGGTTTTAGGAAAGAAACGAAGCGGAGAACACTTTAAATGCTATTTAATTATCTTTTCACATTATTTTCTGCTGCCAGCAAGAAAATGGAAAGAGTTGGCTTGAACTTGAGATATTACTAACATTAAAAATTTATGTTACAGGCAATTTTACAAGATCTTTTCTTTCTGACATTGTAAGTAATGAAGTAAATAAGCAAATGTGGAGTTATAAAGTAGTTTATATTTATGATGCTACAAATATCTTTATGACAATATAACCCCGCACGAAAGTTATGGAAAGTTTTGAAATATGTAATTATTTTATAATAAATGTTTTAAATTATATAAAAGGAATCGCGTGGAATTTCATTTTTACAAATTGACAAAATAGCATTAAACATTTTAAATAACATTATTTTAACCTTCATATTTATACTAATTTATAAACTATAAAAATTGCAGGTGGTTATAAAGTAAAATGTTGAGCTTAATTTGTATAGAATTTCAGAAAACTCTCTGCTAAATTATTCAAAAATTACGATAAAACTAACATATTTTTTAAAGATTTGCAATAAGCATTTTCGAAATGCATTAATTTTACATATCTCTTATTTTTTAACATCGGCATTAAATTTCAACATTAACTTATGTTTTAATATTAACCAATATTTTAATCGTTTCCTCAAATGTGGGTTTAAAACAATTTATTATAGATTAATTCATGCTGTTTCACTGTTAATCGAAATAGTAATAGCACTTTATTAATAACAGAGAAAACATATATCTGCAAAGATTTAAAAAAATATTTTTAGTCCAAAGAGGCAATTTGCCAGAATAACTATTCATTTCGTTTTGGCATTTTGCATTGAATCATTATAAATGGCATATCACTTTTCGAACTGTTGCCGCCAAATGTTAGAGCCCTGCATCATATTTAAAGAAACTAAATAATGAAGAATCTACATAAATGTATATATGTTTCTCGCATTCTGATAAAACAACGGTACCTAGAGCAATTAAAGTTTGAATAAAGTAATCATCTACTGAATATGGGCAACTGGAAGCCCTAATTTGAAATTTGTTTTATTATCTATTTCATATTTTGTAACACATTAACGAATTTTTAATTAATAAACTCAAAGATTTCAAAAAGAGCAATGGCAACACAGCGCGAAAAAAAAACATTTTTATCTTCAGCGCACGAGACTGTGTATCGGAAATTCTAAAGTTATGCTCATTTTAAAATTATTTTTCGATATTGCTGTTGAATTGAATTTTATGGTTTGAGCGCAAAAACATGATATTTATTAAATAAAGGTAACACACAAAAAGTTAAAAAAACACCCCTTTAGACCTAATGTAAAATCTAAAAGCTTTCAGATTTTATTTATTTATTTTTTTATTTCTTTATTTAAATTGTATTTACTGATGCCTTATTGATAATTAACTTTCATACACCTTAAACGCATACATGAGAATATTTTAATGTTGAAATTGTGGACGTATTACTAATGCATCTAAAAGCTTCAAACTAGCATAAAACTTGTGTTTGGCATAGATATAGTCAGCAATAAAAGTAAATGTGCCTTCGATTCTAGCTTTGGGTAAGTAATCACGTGACTTCCATGATATTTCAACGACCTTTCTATTATTGTTAATTTTTATGGATTTATATGGGAAATTCATTAATGTTATCAGTATTTATAAATGAAAAGAATGAAGTGAAAAATGTTAGTTTCGTTGCATTTAATCTCAACTGAAGCAATCCTGTTGAAATGACCGATGTTAGATCGAAGAAAAGCGAATAAAGAGAAGTGTTATTCATGGTTTTCAAATTATTCTGAGCACAAAAAAAGGGCTCCGGGCTGCTCCGAGGACGCCATTTTGGAAGTACAGAAACATTTAATTTCCCAAATAAATCTCAAAATTTGGAATAAGCTACACTATCTCTTCTTTAGTATAAAATGGATTTTTCGTGCCAGAATAGCTACTCTAGGTGATAGATGTTGGCACCCGCTTACCAAATAAGCCAAGGATCGTTTAAAATTATGAATGATGACTACGTTCCTGATGCTTGGACTGGACCTGACCTGAAATCCATTCCTATGCCTAGTAATTGATATTTCCTAATGTCATCCTCTATCTACAAGCACAACTTAAATGTCTATAGATTACAAGTAGTGTACTACTATAGACTACAAGTAGTAGTCTATAGATTACAAGTAGTGTATCAAATTGAATGCCAAAACATGCTGCTAGATGTAGAACGGGCTGTAATCTGTCTATCGTTTCTAGCTTTGGGTAAGTAATCACGTGACTTCCATGATATTTCAACGACCTTTCCATTGTTAATTTTTTTAGTTGTTCGGTGTGCTTTATCACCCTGCTTTATAATCCTGCTTTATCAGCCATTGTTTACGTTGTACTAAGATGGCGTAAACTGCCTTTGAGATCTTTGTTGGTCATAAACTGCATTGGTTTGTATGCTTGTTGCATGCCAATGAACTGTCTCTTTGTCATCTTTTCCAGAAGATTCATGGAAATACATGCAGCCACAACAGTTTGAAATTACTGGGCAACAACTCTTTTCTTCAAACAATGGAAAAATCAGTGAAAACATGTGAAACTCTTCCCGTGACAGGCTGTGCCCATATTGTAGATGATTTACGCGAAATAGACAAAAATATCCTTAGTACTGATCAGAAATACCTAGCGATATTTCCAAAGCATTAACCTCGGAAAAGTGTCCTTCAGACCTAGTAAACAAAGTCTTGGGGAGATAGTCCACTCAGGGTGGCTTACTATAGCCAAGTGAATTATTCGCCTTTACCAACAAACAGACGCCTTGAAGTTACTAGCCGAATAGGTTGTGCCATCCTGGTTTGAAATAAAGACAATTCCGAGAGCAATACATGAAGCACGCCATGTTCACGGAATTATCAAGAAAACTTCATTTCTGCCAGAAAATTTGAAGGCAATCGTTCACAAAGTTGTTCAGGGGAGCTGTTATTTTGCTTACTCTGAAAATATCCTGCTAACGATGCTGGAAGATGATTGGGCACAAATTCGGGCACTTGACCTGAGAAGAATCCTGAAAGCAGGGAAA
>KK112723.1:31554-53345 GCA_000611955.2 Stegodyphus mimosarum | reverse complement strand
TCGGGCACTTGACCTGAGAAGAATACTGAAAGCAGGGAAAAAACAAGGAAAAGTGGACGGAGCACCAGAACTTCGTCAGCGACTTTTAAATAGACTGGAAGGGGAAAATACGACAATTTATGCTTCTTAAATTTAATTTCAAATCATTGGAGTATTTTGACATGGTTCGCGGGGAAAATCCCTTGGAAATAACCGGCTACCTTGAATCTCAGCGAGAGACAAAAGACTGATTAGCAGCGGTTCTCAGTTTGAAAGAGGGAACTTCCCTTGCCATTCTGAAGTAGAAGAGAGGCATGTGAGATTGGTGACAGAAGGTTCATTGGCAACATGCGGTGGAGAAGCCAGAGATGGTTCATAAACAATCCAAACACGTCTCTGAATGTATTTACGAAGTTCGGTACCAAGACGAATTTATTTGGTTCTCTTATGGAACCTAAAGATGACGAGTGATTAAGCTGAAATATATTTAATTGCATTTTTTACCAATTACATCCATAAGTTGGGTCAGGAAACAAAAATGTTGTAAAAATTCATTGAGAATATTGTTAAAAGTAGTTTGATGTTTTCATTAAGTTTAGCATAGTTTTTTTTTATTTATCTCTTGTTGGACCTGAGGTGCAATTTTTTTACTATACTTTCTTATCGAACAGAAATATTTTCTGGGTCAGGAAATAATGAAATCTGATTTTTTTTTCCTTTTTTTCTTTCCACTCTATTGGCCTTCATTGACAATGTTATACTTGGCCTTCGTTGACCGCCTGCTTCTAACTGTTTCATTGCTTAAAGAGGATTCTAAGTTTTTGAAATGACAGTTTGAGATGTATTCAGAATCTGAGTGAACTTAATTTGTGTTTCCAACCTTCTCTCGAGTTTAGCAATTAATCGCCATTTTTGTCCTCCATTTAAATGATGTCTTTGAGATATAAATAACGAATATTTATCACTCTCAGAAAGCAGATTAACTTTAAACAATACTATGCATTACCCATCCAACAGGCTTTCACTATTCAAGATTCGTCAGTCGTTTAATTTGCATATTTAATGCGCTAAACTAAGCTCCGATTTCTAATATTGCGTTCAGTTGCACATAATTAAAATTAATAATTACACTAGTGAAGATTTGTTGGAAACTTAAGCTAATGATCATATTCTTTCAGGGTATCATTTAATTCTGACCAGCAGTGCATTTCATTCGTTGTCCTTAATTTATATTGCTGTATTCTTGAAAACTGCACTGTCGAATTTGTTTTTCGTTAGAAGCGGATTTGAAATTTTGCAAGCTTTTAACATTAAGTTACATACTTTTTTAAATTTTAGTTTTTCTTATTCTTATGCAAAGATTTCGAGAATATTTTAGTATCCGGATTTAATTCGAGAACAAACTTAGACTTCGCTGTCTTCCTGGGAAATAATTAACAAGTGTTTAAAAGGTTCATTCTTAATTAGCCTGTTTTCAGTCGTACAACGTTTATAATTTGGGATACTCAAAACTTAAGTTATTCAGGTAGTGTTTTAGTAAACAATTTGTAAAACACAGAATAAGAGACTTTAAATCTTTTAGTGAACTACACCTGGTGTATAGATAATCCTTATAGTAATTATACATCTTAAGGCCATTTTCGTATGTATAATACCACATGAGTTAAGTTTTTGTTTCAAAAGCTATATACGATATATATATATATATAGAAGAATTTGCAACCACGAGATATCTAATGTGTTTCAGTATTTCTTCAGTATTTCATTATAAAGGTGATTTTAGTATATTTCAAACGTTTAGCTTTCAAAATAAACTTCGATCAAAACTGTAGTTAGAAATTAAAGCTCACAATTTGCTAAAGATCGATCTCAGCCAAGGGTTAATTCCAAGCATTAATCAAGAGCAGAATGAAAGAAAGAAATCCAAGCATTAATTCAGAGATAAATCTTAAAAAACGTACAACTTAGTCTTTAGGACGTGTTGCCGAAAGTGAAGCAATAGGCAAGATGCATAACGAAGCGTATATATGGTATTTTCATTGAATCGGTTCGTTAACTCGATTGTTTTGTTTTTAGTTCCATGTTTCAAGACGTGATTTACAGAGATACCAGAAATATTCACTAGGTACAAAGGTCTATGTTAACATATCACGTGCCTGGCATCGACTTCGAGCTGACAAACGGAAGATCAGAACTTACATTATTAACTAACTTATCGCCGTAAGGCTGTGCGCGCAAAGATTTCCTCTGTCTACTGAAAGTTCGCCTTCATAGGCAATTTGCAATTACCAGTGTTTGCTAGTGAAATTCGCATAATTGCATTTCACTAAGAGTTAAGCTTCCGTCGCCGTCCTACTTAGAATTAAGTTAGGGAATTGAATTTGTTAACACACCTTATTTTCATATTATTTTAGTTCAGCCCAAGTAGTGGCTTACTCTCAATTGGAAGAGTTGTAAATATTTGAATTAAAGGGTCACTTTTAAACCCTCCTTCTGACTTTGTAGTTTCTGCAACACTAAAGGACATAGCCTAGATTTGCTCACTGTCCTCCACATAAGGTTTCACAGTTTATGCTCACGAAAAGAGACAAGAGGTTGAAGGAGGAACCTTATAAACTAAGAACTATTAACTAACACACACCATATACATACGCACACACATATATATATATTTACTTGGCTTGTTGATTACATTTTCATTTTTCATTTTTAAAAAGTTTTCATAAGTTATCCATTCTACTAAAATTCTACTACCTTTAATCAAAGGAGTTAATATAGTAAATAATCCATTATTAAATAAATTATTATTTTATTGCTGTGCAGCTTTTGCGCACGTATTAAACAATTTATTAAAATTAATTAATATATTTACTTATATATATACTATATAAAATATTTACTACTTTTACCTAGCATTCAAACTCACAAACATATTCTCATTCTTTAAATCCTCTCTCTCTCTCTCTATATATATGAATGCAAGTGTGCATGTGCATGTATATATGCATAAACAAACACATACACATATAAATACATGTGTGTGTATGTGGGCGTGTATATTATGCTCATATGCCTGCATAATTATGCACACACATATGTGACTATACATATACATGAGTGTATGATGAAAGGTATGTGAGAAAACGTAATTCTTAGCTTACAATAACCCTTTAAGTCACAGGTTAAATCTGGCTATAAATTTTATGTTATTTAAGCCATATTACCTTGTTCTTTTTATCTTCACTGTTACTTTCGTCGGCTCTCACCTAGATGAAAACTTATTTGACGCATATAAGAACAGAGCTCTTGAAGATTGTGGTAGTATTTTTGGCAACGGACTGCGACCTTTTTACGCTATTTACTCCTAGTCCGTGAATTTTCTTAGATTGGCTTTAGAGTTTTACTAGCCTAGTTTGACCGCGGGATTGCAAGGCTTGAAACTTAGAGTAGAACTTTGCCATCTAAATGGCATACTGTAGTTTTAGTTTGATATACACACGTATATGTCTCTCTCTCTCTCTATATGTGTGTGTGTGTGTGTGTGTGTGTGGGCTGTAAGTTTGTAGATAATGACACCAATTGCTTCTTAATCATGGCCGAGATGTTTAGAGATGTTGCTGCATATGTATAGGATGCGTAAGAGGAGGAAACTTGGAAAACCACAAATAGCTGGATATTCGACACATAACTTTATTTGTTGATGAGTAATGTCTTAGAACACATATTCTTGATTTGCACATAGCTATAGGAGCGAGGAGCACTCACAATTTTATATACAACTTATCACATTCGGAGACAACAGCAGTACATCGAAACAATAAGATACGCGTTAGCAGGGCAAGAACAAGCAGAAAAGTGACTGCGCATTTCAGCAAAGGGCAGTTAAAGATTTGAATTCTTTCTTTAAATTTTGGACTGCCATTGGACAGGATCTTTACGGCAATGCAGATGATATAATTATGGTTAGTTTTCCAGTGACGCAGTTTAGATTACAGGAAGATGACGTAGCCAAATCAATATTAGTAACTTTGAGTTTCATAATTTTTATCTTATAATATATATATATATGTAATATAATCCAAAAATGGATCTTTAATAGCTTTAATCTGTAATAGCTTTTATTTCGTGAAGGCTGAAGGAAGAAATTTAAGGAACGGAAAAGAATTAAAATAGTGAAGGAGTTAACGCAAGGATTCCTTACCTTTTTCTTTCAATAATCCATTCAGTTATTTTATATCATGCGTTTTTTTACATATTAAAACATGATATATATGAAGTTATATATTTTATATATATGAAGTGCTTCTTGAATATGTTTCGCAAATAAATGTTACTTGTGCAATACACAGCGAAGAGTCTACATATTAAGAATCTTCTTTTGAGATACGCTAAAATGGTTCAATATTTTTCAAACTGTTTGGTGCACGGCGACTTGAAGCTATAGTAATGTTGGACAAAGATATGTTACATTGGTGGTAAATGTTTCCCTACGCATTGAAATATATCTTCTTCCCTTGTGTTTGCTTTGAGAGGCTTTGCGGGAAAAAAAGAACCCTCATGAATAATTTTTTTATCATTACTACAGTAACGCACACAGATCGTTCAAACGCAGTCTCTTCCAAAAATTGATTCATCCAGCTGCAAGACAAAATTTTTAACCCTTAATTTAGAAATCAGTTGTTCTCTAATTTTGGCCCTTTCATCTACACAAGATTGAATTAAACTGGATCCGAATTCGTTTTCATAATTGTAACTACTATTTCTCGAAGTACTTGTATTAATAAATTTCAACCAACTCCATGCACGTATCCTCCTTTTGAAATTAAATATTAAATGTTAAATTAAACTTCGAGACATGCTTTATACTTTTTAGATGACAATGATGTCAAAAATGATGCATTGCCTTTCTTTGAGATCTTTAAAAATTATCCGAAATTTATCTTTGAGATTTCCAAAGTACTCCATATTGTTTTCTTTTTATCTGCATAAACTTTAAATGCTCTTTCATTTTTTATTCTTTTACTATGTCCTTAAGAAACGTTTTTTCACATATCTGACATAAATGTAATATTGCAGTTATTGGGGACGAAAAAAATCCCAAACATTTAGTATTCTTCAGAATACTCTTGTCGTTTTCTTTTTCCTTGCAACATTATGAATTCCTGAGGACCTATAAGTGCCAAATTTAAAAACGAATGTATAAGCATCTACTTACCATGCTTATAGCAAAGTTTGCACAGCAAAGCCAAGAGCTGCGAATACACCATTAATATAACTGTATCGCTGATCTATGATCGGTGGTAACTTTTTACCGTGTAGTTTGGATTCCTTGAGCAGCAGCTTCCACAACGGACCAGCTCAGAGGTGTAAATGTTTCTTTCTCTATGGCATGGAACAGATAGTAAGCCTGTACTGCTCAGCAAAAGCTCCAAACAATAGTTAATATACTCCAGCATTACTGCGACAGACGTAAACTAGAAATCTCCATCCCCAAGGCGTCGCAAGTAATGACTATTCATAAGCCGGGACTGAAAATCTAGAAACAATTCTCAATAAAAATAGAAACAAATAAAATTAAAAATGTGTAATCACAACTCGACCAAAAGTTCCACTTCATAGAATTTCTCTAGGATATAAAGATTCGATCTCTCCATATATGGGAAAACCTTCGGAAAATGCAAGGATTTAACTGAGAACTGAACCTCAGAACACCAAGATTCTATATAAAACCGTCATCACAAAGATCATCATATTCGGAGCTACGGTGTGGGCCAAGCCGATAACAAAAAATAAAAGGGATTGCAAAATTTTTTACAGCGAAAGTTCAAACTAAGTATCACGTGCAGCTTTCAGTCGGCCTACAGCGCAGCTCTGAATGTCTTGGTAGGTATTATGGTGCTACATTCTTCAAGCAATCGATAAGGCTATTTTACTCTTTAGTTCTTCAACTCAGAAAAAGCATAAGCTTCAAGGATTACATCAATTCTGCAGACGATTACCAACAACTCTCTCCTCCTTACAAAAGGCATCCGACCGATCCCCATAACAAGATAAAAATCGAAACGAACATTGACCGAAGAAAAAAGAATTGAAACCTGTAACTAATGGATCAAATATCAAAGGAGAAGTCGGATCTGCAGTGTTCTTTTCAGTTCGCAACATCTGAACTCTGAAACAAAGTGGAAATTGCAATCAGCAGATACAAAACAGCACGCTACCCAAAGGATACTGGAAACCTAGTAATAAAACACTGCAAATATAAATTGAAGATTTAGTAACCTTAAAATGTTTTGATTGTGGTCACATCACACTACTTTAAGAAACATAGTATTAGATAAAAGACGTAACTCTTAATTAAAGAGTAATTATCGCTCAAAAGCAATGACGTTAGAAGCGTTCCCATAGCATACGGTTATAAAGAAACACTGAGATATGTGGTAGGCAAAGCGTGGAGTGAAAGAGTATGAGCGAGAGGCCGTTAAGTATAGCGCCTGCTTCGAGCACTGTTCGAGCACTGCTTCGAGCACTTCGATTGAGTGACCTACAATTCTCACTGTGCTAAGTAAATGAAAGTATTACAGTTCATCTCAACGTAGTGTAATTTTATTGTTATGACCAATACCTATTAAAAACACCATATAATTGGTCTATCTATACCGGAGACCTTTTGTGTGAATGTTCTTGTAAAGTGGCAGCTGACCAGTGAATCTACAGTAGTAAGTTGTGTTTCAACTACCTCAAACATGAATCAGATTGATTTTGATTAAGACTAAAAAGAAATAAGATTTGTTAAAAAGAAAGAGGGTTTTAAAATTGCAAATAACGAAATGTAGAACTAAAGTTAGCACAGAAATTGTAGACTTAAGGGCATGTGAAGTGATTTTAGGAAAAATTTTCAAAGAAGTCTAACGTATTTAGTAGTGAACTAAAAGAAATTTTTCATCCGTTGAACATAAAATGTGAGGAAAATGATATTGGGAAATACGCTGAGGAACAGGTTAGCATTCCAGAAAGTCTAGCTGATGTAATCTTAAAATTAAATAAAAGATCTAAGGCACTTAAATTGGATTTTAAGTCATAGAAAGGCTAGTAAACGTCTTCAGAAAGTGTTAAATTCCGAAAGGAAACTTGCCGACACTTAGTGGAAATTTGCAAGAGTGGATAACTTTTAATGACCTGTTTAATGCATGTGTACATAGTAATCCGAAGCTATCAAATTCTCAAAAATTACAGCATTTAAAATCTTCATTAAAAGATGAAGCATATTGTATTCTGCAGGCAGTAGCGATAACGAATAACATTTGTATCATAGCATGGGAATTATTAAAGCATCGTTACTCGAATAACCGTGAGTTAATATTTGCACAGATTAAAAGATTATTTTCATTACTTTCAATTCAAAATGAATGAGCTTCAGCAATTTTAAGCTTATTTGATAAGGTGAGTGAAGGTTTTTGTTGTTTGGAGGAGCTACAAGAAATAACAGAGATCTTTGAAATGTGTTATTAGTTTATGTTGTTTTGCAAAAATTGGATTCATCAACTAAATTCTGGTAGGAAATGCAGTTAAAAAAAGAAGAAATACCAAAAGTAAGTAAATTGATTGATTTTTTAAAACGTTATAGAAGTACATTACAAAATAGTAAAGTGTCGTTGGGAAACAATTACAAGACTAATAAAAGAAAATACGCTTATAACAAACGGTATATGTATCTGCTGCCAAGAAGATAACAATTTAATAAAGTGCACAAAATTCTTTCAACTAGATGTGCAAAAGACAACTGAATATGTAAAAGTTAATCATTGTGTTTCAGTTGAATTTCAAATACGCATAAGGTTAACATTGTGGAAAATATCATCGCAGCGTATTACATAGAAAGGAGTTAAACAAACCACAATACAAATCTTTTCCTTCCATACAAGCCAACACGTTTATTCCTAAAAGTTATGAGCGGTCAGATCCAACTACAAAGTCGAAAACATCTCCAAAATTCACTGTTGTCTATGCAAATGCTTCGAACATTCAGCATAGTCAGATTTTACTTCGTTCAGCAGAGATTAAAGTTCTGAGTGAAAAGCAAGGGTTAATAAAATGCAGATGTTTGTTGGATACTGGAAGTCAAAGGTCATTCATTACTAGAGAGTGCGCAGAAAGATCGGTTTAGAACGTGAAAGATAGTTCAGCTTCATGTCTAGGTACTTTTAGCACTGTGAATAACGCGGAAATTGTTTTATTGTTTGCTCCCCACTTTAATAGTGACTTTAAAATTTCAACTACTGCTTTTTTTATTGAAAATGTTAGTGACAATCTTCATTTTGTGTCTTTACCTGAAAATATTAGTAATAATTTTAGTGATTTGGTTTCTGTCATTTTATAAATCAAGTAGAGTTGACATTTTATTAGGGGTAAATGTGTTTTTAACTTTAATAAATGAAAACACTATTAAGTGTGAAAAAATTTACCTTTTGAAGTGAGTTTACAATTAGGTTGGATTATTGCAAGAGCAACAACATTTGAGATCCCTAAACATATTAATACAGTGCCAGTAAAGCAAGTAGAGGTAAATATTGAAAATACTAAAGCATTAGTTAAGTCATTTTGTAAAGTAGAAAGTATCCCAGAGTCACAGCCCCTTACAACAGAAGAGAGTTATGTGAGGTTCATTTTCAAGATTTTAGGTTATGTGAGGTTCATTTTCAAGAGTAAAGAGACTTTTATTCTATCCTAATATTTCAGGTAAGATTGTTGAATTAATAACTATGTAAATATTTAATGTTAACAAAAAACTAATACGTTAGCAGTTTTGTTATTGTCCATTTGGAAATTGGAGGATCAAGTTTCACTTTCAGATGAGTTTAAATGAAATGCAGCAAAATCGGTGTATAATTTAATACTCGGACAAAGAAGTAATCTGGTGTCCACGTCAGATTTTTAAAATAACGTAAGTCTCTTTCATTGCCTAACAAACTGCTTTTAAATACCAGTAAATACATATCTAAGAGACTTCTTCGTTGTTAAAGTCACTTATCTAATACAGCATGGAATTTATTAATTATATGTTTATTAATTATTAAACACTTTCCTAGTAATCCCAAGTTATTATCATATTATAGTTGAAACACCACTTCTGAAATAATTTCCGCTGAATAACTGACATGTCTGCTTGGCATAAATTATTACTAGGAGAGGGTATACAAATTAACGGTTTCAAATTTCAGCAAAAAGATTGCTAAACTCAGCTGTTCTTTAAAACTAAATATAAAGTAACAAAAAAAATCAAGATAATTTTGAACACTCATAATGATTCTCTATCTTTTTTTTTCAAGCTCTTCTTTCCGTATTTTTGACTGAATAATAGAAAGTATCGTAAAATACAAGCAAGCCTGGTTAAGAAAGCGAAGTATTGATAAATTAAAACCAGTCCTTTGATATAAAACTCTTACCTCAAATAAAATTTCAATATATCAGCACATAGCACATAACAGAAATAAATACTTAAATATCTTATACATACGGAAAAGTGCAAAATCTTCTCCACAGTAAGCTAATTTCATAGTGAGTGTATGGTCATTCCCGCGCCCTTTTCAGTTATTTGGATCACTTTTAGCCAACCAGATGTCAAGAGATATTTTTAAAATCATTTCAAAAGCGCCGAATCAGAATTTTACTTTAACAACCAGTATACATCACAGCAGATTTGTGCTTGAGTATTTATGTTCCCGTTCATTCTTTTATCAACTTTTAATAGAAGTAGCTCTAAAATCATTCTCCTCCTTGCAAAATGGAGAGGAATATTGTTTGCATATACGTTCAAAGCAGTGATTGAATTCGTTTATTTTAATATGCTCAGAAAGATATCGACAATTAAATACCATTACGCTTTTCCAAATATAAAATCTGTAAGACTTTCTGGTAACTTATGTTGCATATTGTCTGAAATTTCCGTTACAATGAACTTTCTTACAAAACAGAAAATTACATGAACATTACGTTGATTTTTTTTTCTTTTTAAAAGAATATCTTCAAGGATCGTATGATGCAACGCCGATGGTTAATCTTAAATTATCTGATAGTCTGAGCTTTCGTAACCATTTGATGAAAAAGTACATTATTTAGCTATTGTAGTAAGAAACTTGAAATAAATACTGCGTAGTGATTTTTAAAATGGTAAGATCTGTACCCAGGCTTGCCTACGATAATCGGACATTAATGTAGTAAATTGCGATGCTTTACTTGAGTAAATATCATTTCAAAATTCAGGACATTTTGGCTTGGTTTGGTTTGAATAATTATGGGAAAGCTCTCAGAGGCTACCTATTTAAGGGGAGGGATACTTCGTACAGGACTTTCTAAGGGAAACTGGTTCGTGTACAGGTTAACATAGCGAAAACCACGAAAACGCCCCTGCAGGAACCCGTTCGCCGAGATTCAAACCCCAGACGGAACTGCCAGTGTTCAGCAACTTCAGAAGTATCAATGGCCGCTGGTACGCTTTCGAGTTTTTGAAACATGTCTATTATATTACAGACCAGTCCGAATTATACATAATGTGGCTTAAAAATAAATATAATTTTATTGACTTTTTATTGTTTCATTGCTAGTTTAGAAATTTTTTTTTTCTATTTGACAAGTAAGCTTTTGAATAAAATTTTCAGTTTGCATTGTTTAAACTTATTTTGAAGAACTTTATATAATTATCTAAGTCTGCTGATAAAAGTGAGTCATTTGTAATATTACTATATACATCAGAATTTTCAATAAAATTTAATTCAGTTTCTCACAAATGAAAGGCCATTTTCAGGCTGGCAATAGAAAGCAGCATATTAAAATCCTTCCAAAAATTACACTTATTCGATCTAACCGATGAAGCCAAACATAAAAGGGGGTATTATTTTTTTTCTCTTAAGGTTCCTCCCTGGGGGTTGACTGGGGGCTGATTTCCTGTGTCCTGGCTACACCCAGTACTTAGACTAAACTTTTGGGGTAAATAACCAGTCATCACAGTGAGTAGAACCATCATATTCGGTGGTAGGTTCAGACTTCGTCAGGGACCATATTAGTACTGTTTTCTCTGCCCCTTGTTTGTGGGTATGGAGACCTCCATGACTGTAGGGACGTTACATGGTTAGATATCGAAAGTTGTCCTTGGGCTGTTGGTTCCCCTTGGTCAGTACTGTGGGACAGTCTTAACACTGAACTAAGTTCTCTTTGTTGGCGGCTGCTTACCTGTCGCCTTGAACCGCGTTTCATAACCCCTGACTGTATGCAGTTTTGTCCGGTAGGTTAACAGGTGAAGTATGGCTCGATGGATCTCGTCTAGGGTTTGGGCATCATACCTGTGCAAGGGGCTTCTTTAAGCCTTGGTCTGGGAGTCCTTTTCTCTAGTGTACCATGCACTGTTGTTTCCTTTTGGTCACAGATGCATGTCTACTAATATACGAGCGAAAATAATACTTACAAAACTTTTAAAAATATTGAAAGCAGCATTCTTTTTAATTACACAGTACAAGGAACTGCAAAAGTGAAGGAAGAGATATTTATACAGAGAACTAAAATACGGTTGGCCTTCGTAGCTGCATAGCTATTTAATGTAAGCATTGCAATAGAGCATTTGAAACATGAAAGTTAACTTTATTCACCGTTGCAATATTCTATGAAACCATGCTGTGATAATTAAGAAGATTAAATATATACTGATGAGCAATTCTTGACAGTGCAGCTCGCTAGGATTGACCTGCTGTTCTCTTTTCATACCCCATATCAGTGTTGATCGAAAGAAGAAAAGAAGTAGACAAATGCGGAACCATAAATTATTCTTCTGTCATTTTAATAAAATTTTAAATAAAATGGCATATGAGAGAGCTTGGAGAAGTTCAGCAAAACGGGTGGATATGATACTAAATCCTTGAGGCACAAGACAGCCCTCTGGCCGACAAAACCGTTAATATACTGCCTAGAGTATTTTTGTGGTATCTGTAAGAACGTGTATATAAGTGCATCTTAAAATATGTTCAAGAAATTAAAGCAATTCACTAGAAGTGCATAAATGCAACTATAACGTGCTAGGGGCAATAAGACCTTAAAATCAAAATAACTTGTTCTCTTGGTAGTCTTGGGTAATTTGTGCTTTCCAGCGTAATCCCCGCCCGATCAGAGTATTATGAGATATTCCTTGGACCACAAGTTATTGAAATCTTTGATGTATGGGCCAACTAATGCTTTTTGAACATTTAACTCTTCAGTAGACACTTTTGATTTGAAATCTGTGATTTTATTTTATGATTCCAGATACTCACATCTACATAAAAGGAGAAAAATCAAAACTCGAATATATAGCGAGAGCCACTTTTTATTTCCTCCAGCTAGGGAATAAACATACTTGAATAAATTTTGTTTCAAACTAGTAGCATTATAAGACTAAGTATAAAGACTAGATAATATATTCCATCGTTTATTTTAAGGGGCGTGGCAAAATATTTTATTTTAAGTCTGATAAGAATTGGATGCAAGAAAAAATTGTAAATTCATACAGGCTTTATGCCTGGAAATTTGCACAACCCCTAATCTGTATGAGCTTATTTAATCTCAAGTGATCCGTTAAAAGTTTTAATTCCGACGTAATATAAACTTCTTTGCGTAATGCATAAAAAGAAATCAAGTATAAAATATTATACAAATATAAAAGGTGATTAATCAAACCCTCTAAATAATATTACCCTACCTTATCCTTTTGCAAAAATATCCGTTTAATCCATTCTTATCACAAAGTATCCAAATATATATATTTTTTAATTTTGCCAAACCATCTTTGTCAGCTTTTTGCGAGACGTCAACAATTGATCCGGTTCTATAAGAAATTATAAGGATAAACGCATAGCGTTTTTATTATCTAACTAGCTACTATATGGGATTATTATTCATTTTGTTGAACATAAAAACATCATTTGTATAGGTCTTCCTAAACCTTTTTATCATCATACAATGAAAAGTTAAATCACCTCTAGTTCTCTTTAAATAAAGTTTGAGAAATATCAAACTTTTCTCCTATCCCTACTTTTAATCCTTAAACTGTCCAGTGAATTTATCTTTACACTTTTTAGTAAAAAACCTTTTAAGTAAACTGAAGCAAATTCTTTTGGTATTAACTGAACAAAGTCCTCTTAACAATGCATGAACTGTTGCTTCTGGTTTTCCTGGAAAAAATCATTTTTTTTACTAGTTGAAAGCTTAATCTTCCAGTAAAAGTTAAATATAAAATTATAATAGAGATCATAGATTAATGTAACGTTTTTGATATCATAAAAAATTTTGTATGTTGCATATGAAATATTTTTTCTGTTGTTTTACAATGCAAAATGAATTCTAATGTCTTAAAATTTAAAACAGATCATACACATATTCATATACGCTGATTAGTATTTAAAACCATACGCTAAAAGAAAATCCTTTAGTGAAATATTTTTAATAAATGTGAGATAAAATAATAGAATTCATATGCTTGTCAACATTTTTAATTGAGATATACATAGATAAGCAAAATAAAGCAAATCTGTATAAGTTCTTTTTTAGTTTTAATGTATTATATCGTTTGAGAACTAAACTACTATTTTATTCTAGGTTATGTAATTGGTTCGCACTAAAAAAACTCTTATAATATTGAACTAAAAGAAACATTTCGGAAAAAAACGCATTTATTACTTGAAAAACAAATATTTCTGATAACGATAAATGTTTAGACACAAACTGAAAGATGATATGAATACTAGTTTGACTATACCTTGATTCTTGAAAAATTTAATTTTGCTATACACTACTCTGCTTATACTAGCTTTATTTTTTAATAAATATATTCAAAATATTTTTAGCCTTGCGGAAGTGTGAAGAATATGAAACCAATTATTTGGCCTAGAAATTTTGGGAGAAAAGTAAGAAAAAAATTAATTTTACTATAATAAGATGAAATTTATGTAAATACGAGTTCTTCTGTGACTCATTATTTTAAAATGCGTAACCTACTACTGCAGGAACGTTTCACTTCTTATATTTGTTTTTAGTAATACGTGTGCCGCCCAACCGGAGCAGTGGTTAGTGACTCTGACTTCCGTTGCAAAGGACCAAAGTTCGAATCACGGAGAAGACATGAATGAACAGGAAGGCGATTCAGCTTACAAAAAGAGTGTACAAACATAAAAGATGTAGTATAGGTAAAAAGGTTATGATATTATAAGTTAAATGATAATATAAGTATAAACGTTATAAATGATATTATAAGTTCCTTTTTTATTTCCTTGTACAAAGTAAAGGAAGTACTATAATCACGAAAATTTCCGGGTGTCTTATTTCAATGAAAATATCCATTTTGACCGCTATCGAATGCCATTTAACGATATTTTTTGTGACATATATAAGGACCGAATAATGGACAACTTTTCCCCAAATGAATTATAAATTTAATGTAAAATGAGTTACCAAATTACATGTGTATATACACACACACATACATATGTATACCCACTCTCTTACTCGCCTCAGTGAGCTAAGGTTTTTTTTATTCTTACATGTTAGTAAACTGCCCATTTTTTGCTTGAAAAATTATTGAATTATGTTATTCTGATTTTCCGGTTAAGGTTTCTATGCTTTATATAAATTGCATTCAATAGTTTTAGAATTATCAACAATTTAAAAGTTGATTAAGTGCGGCTAAGTCTAATTTTTGTTTACCATAGCAGACATATTTGTTTACATTTGAAACTTAGCAGAATAGTGAATTCATTTTCTGCACTTTCAGTGTCTTTTTGCCGAGTGGAACCAAAATTAAACTTTCATTTTTGTGCACGAAAAAGTCTGCTTTGTTAACTGCTGGCCAAATTACTTGTTTTTGCGTAGGAACTCTAATTTTAATTGTATTTTTTTAATTGCATTTGGTACTTTATTTCTTTTTTCTATATTTTTCAAATTTTAATGAAGATATTTTGAGAATTTATATATTCTTGCCTTGTCGTGATCTGAAAACAGAATTAATTGAACAAGAACTATAATGAAATTCATGGAAATAAGTTTAAATGAAATGCAGCAAAAAATGCGTATAATTTAATATTCCGTACAAGGAAGTCATGTGGTGTACACGTCAGATTTTTTAATGTGATATTTTTTTGTTCTTAATTTAATCCTAGGTATATGTAATTTAACACGTATAACACGGTAAGTATGTATTAATCAACCATTTATGTATTAATCAACCACCATACTGGGCTTCCGATCAAGAGCAGCTTAATAGCAATTCAGTTTTGGAGAGTCGAAATACGTAAAAGATTTTACAAAGCACATGAAATCCGAGCACCTGCTTTATGCACTCGAATTTAAAAATACCTACACTAAATTTCAGAACAAGAAATAAAGAAAATTTAACTAATGATAACATATGTCTTTTCATGCTATGCATGGCTATTGTATCCCCAAATTTCGTTGAGGAGAGTCTAAATTCGTATAAAAAGAAATATTTAATTATGGATCTAGATGCGGAAGCTGGATCTGATGATTTTACTAAAATAGGACTCATTTTCTCTTGATTATGAGATGGAATAAGTTATAAAATTACTTAGAATTAAATCTTCCGCGAATAAAATATTAAAACTCTACCGTTTCTGGTAGAGGAAATTTTGCAGACAACAGTAGGTAGTAAAGAGCTTTGCTCATTTAGTTCGAGAAGCAGAATACGTTAATATTGCATGAATTATTTATAAGAAATGGATAGAATAATTTTTAGTTGTCGTAGTAATAAAGGCATTTTATTTTACATGTATTTTCATTTCAAAATTAAGAAATAATTTTATGCAATACTAATTTTACATCTGGTGTATTATAAATGCACTGCATATGAAATTAGCATATTTTCACTGCTAAACAAAGCAATGTGTATCATGAAAATTTCCCGAATGAATAAATATATTCCATAGAGAATAAGAAATGAAATAAATAATTTTAAAATAAAAATACTATTTGCAAAATAAAAGTCATGATTTCAGTATCTTTTCAAAAGCGCTCTGTAAACATAATAAATCTAAAAAGCATAAAATTGAGGAGAAGTACGTCAGAAGAATGTTTAAAAATTGTATTTTACAGCACGATATACTCACTGATTAAGAGTTATTCAACTTGTATCATAGTTGAGTAATATATTTTTTAAGGTATTAAATAAAAAGAAAGAAAATCTGTTTTGTAAGTTAAGACATAAACATTAACAATTGCAATAAGAGGCCAATCAGCGGTCTAGTGGTGAAAAGCCGTTGAACTCTGGTAGTTTTTTCCGGGGTTCGAGTCTCGGCAAATGGGCTGCCTGCATGGGCGTTTTCGTGGTTTTCTCCACGTATAAAGTGGATACGAGCTAGTTTTCCTTAAAAAGACCTCCACGGGGCATCCCTCCTTTTTCGCATGGTACCTAAGAGTGTAGCACGTAGTAAGTGAAAAAGATGCAATAAATTATATTAATTAATTAATGGCTTTATTGTAAAAGCCTTACATAAGTACAAGCTATACACTAAAAAAGAATAAAAAAAACCTGAGAAAGTTTCTGCAAACATAGCTGATATCTGAACTTTAAAAGATATATATAAACATAAAACAGCAAAGGCAGAATTGTAAAATACCTAAGCACTTTGACGACAATTGTGCTGAATTTATAGTATGAAAATTTTGGTACATATAATTTTAATTCATCAAAATGGCTTTCAGTAAGTCTGACAAGAACTGGGGCAGACAAGGCATTTTAATAAACATTGTAAGTTGTCAAATTGTATGGTTTGCCTGAAATTAGCGAGCAACGGATTGCAGCGTGAATTTAAAAGATCTGTGATCTTACGAAGTTTCTTTCCATTAAAAGACATTTAAGCCGGACAAAAATAAAAGTTATTTGTCCTTATAAGGTTTCTTTCCATTAAAAGATATTTAAACCAACAAAAATAAGTTATTTGTACGAGAATTATAATGTCAGATGACTCAAATATGTATTTCGCCTTTTTAGGACTTGAAGAGGTTTTAGAAACCCCAGAAAACGGAAGACTGATATTCGATGACAGGAAGTTTTGAGTATAAACATAGTTTAATGTATGCTTAGATATTTCTGTAAGAACAAAATGTTTTTTTTAATACAGCTAACAGTATCCATATTAATAGTTACATAAATATTAGATATAACATTAAAATATTTTTGCAATAAGTTTATTAAATTAATAGCTAATCTACAGGATAAATTTGAACAAGTTGGTAAAACTTTAGAGGGTGAAAGAAGGCCATACAAGCAATATACATCATAGAATGTATGGTCGGAACGCAAACGGCGAGGCGCTAGATGGCACTGTAAATTGTATAATGAGGGTCGGTCATCGCACCCTACGGCATTTTCTACCGTGGATTGCCAAGAGGATGGCTGGTTATACGAACTAAGAGATTTCCATGGCAGTAGATTGGTCGAGGTGGTCCCATCCATAGCTTGGCCACCGAAATCACCGGATCTCTCGTGTTTTGGCTTTCTTCTATGGGGCCGTATGAAGAGCCTAATCTACGAGTGCCCCATTGAAATCACTATGGATCTAGACGCCGGGATCGCCATTGTTGCCGGCGATACTCGGGAAGTGCCTGGTGTCTTCGCAAATGTGCTTTAGTCACTTTTCCGCAGGTCTTTCAAGTAATTTTCTCTGAGACTGTACTTCAATTACATTCCTGTTAAATTTTTTTCTGAAGTATCTCCTTTTGTTATGTTAATTCAGTAAATATGACTGCGGAAAACTACCCTTTAACTTCTCAACGTTTGCGTTCCGACCATACATTCTATGACGAATGTTGCTCGTATAGCTGCCTTCTATCACCCCCTAAAGTTTTGTCCACTTCTTCAAATTCGCTCTGTATAATGCAATTTAATTTGTTAAATTACTGAAATACTGAAAAATGTGCAAAAGGTGAAAACAGTGGTTTATTAAATTATGATTCTAAAAGTAAAGTCCGAGTGGCAACCAGTTGCTTATTATGGTTGTGCCCCAAACTAATGATTAATTGAATGCACTTTTATTTAGGTAAATTTATAAGGTATTTCTCCCGTCTTCTTCACATGCCTTAGTGGTGTAGCGGTCAGCACGCTCGAAGCGTAACCGAGAGGTCCGTGGTTCGATTTCTAGTGAAGGCGTTGCTCATTTTTCATCTCTCCTGCTCCGAAATAAACTAATGTCTCTACAAGTGGCACCCAAACTAAAAAAGGTGGTGGATCATGATTCTCCACCACCACGATTTCGCGATTGGAGCTCTAATCCTCAGTCGCCCTTTAAAAGAGGGAGTATATAAGGAATTTCTATCATCTTCTTCGCATGCCTTCGTGGTGATGTGGTCAGCACTCTCGACGCGTAACCGAGAGACCCGTGGTTCGATTCCAAGCGAAGGCGTTGCAGATTTCTCATCTCTCCTTCTCCAGATAGCCTAATGTATCTACAAATTAAGTTTTCCATGTAAAATAAAATCAAAATTTGGCTGTACATTTGAAAATTAATCAAAAATTTCTTTGCGATTTATCATATTTGCTTTGCCATTTTCTTTATCAAGTTTTTATCAAAGCATGTCCATTCTACCAGGAGTTTAAAGTTGTACTCATTGAAAATGACTTCAAAATCTAAGGCTAGAAACTGTTTCAGTAGTCGTAGCACAAATATATAGAGTAGCAAGGATTTTTTGATTCGAGGAATAAATCATGTGAGTATTAGATTCATATTAGTAGCAATTTAGTGGATATCCTTCACATGAGTCAGCTTTTTCTATAAAATTAATATTCATTCTGAACCATTACTTTGAAAACAATTACTATTATGAAATGAGACGCAAGGCCCTAAATACACAAAAGGACATTGTGGGGACGTATTGTTTTTCTCATTCGATTCTAAGATTTAACATTTTTAATAACATTGCTTCTCTCTTTTGAAATTTCAGTAACCTTCTACTCTCAGGTTTCTTGTTGGTCCAGCCGTGGCCGAATGGATGAAAGCACCGAATATTAATAATTTGTCTTTGGTTCTAAAACCCGAAATGATCTCGGTACATGGGCATTTTCGTGACTTTTGTCACGTGTAACGTGGTTCGAACTCACTTTCTCTTAGAAAATTTTTCGTTAAGTCATTCTATGTAATTATGTAATTTCCCTCCCTATTTGGCAGTTACGATAAAGGGTGGATAAGAAATTAGTAGTAAATATACATCACTTGAATACAGAGCTCTTATGCTCATCAACATCCAGAATCATTATAAATTGCTATATTCTTGTAAATTTACTGCAAAAATTTCCTTTTATTAAAAAAATTTTGCTGCTTTTTGAAAGAAATTAACCATTCTTTTGGCATCGTGGTAGGGATGCCGGCTACCATATAGCCTTTTTTACTGGATTCGAATCTCTGGGGAAGCATTCATCTTTGTAAATATACAGTGTCTTTGCATCAAGACCGAACATGAAATACTCTCCAGCTGAAAGTCTTTCCTAGATGTTGATGGGAGGGGGGAAGATGGAAGAGAGACCTCGGAGCTATCCCCAGGGGGATTCTTCTCCAAACTTTGGACGCAGTAGGGCGAATTCCTTTTTGACCATATAAGTTGAACAAAGTCTATATAGGTGCAAGGGTTGCGCACTTAGCCATGATAGAATTCATGGAATGTCAAATATCTAATGTTACTATCAGACAAGTGATAAAAATTGTAACAAAATGAAGAAAGTATCTACATGTAGAAAGTATCTATTCCTAAATTCTAACTTCAGGCCACTACTTGCATAAAACTTTGCCACATCTGTTCTATACTTTAAATTCACGGAAAATTAATTCTTAAACTAGTTGATCAACCATAAACCTTTAGCTTAAAGTTCTTTTAATCATTATTCTTCATGAAACATTTTGAACGGAAGTTTTTAAGCAATACAAAGATCGTATTTTTAATTTGCATAAAGTATTGTAAACGTTAAATTTTAATATTTTAACGTATTTGAATTTTTTTAAACTTTTATGTTAAACTGTTAGAAAATCTGAAAGTTTTCAGATTTTATATTACGCCCAAAAGTGCGTTTTTTTTTAACGTTCTCTGTGTTACCTTTATTAAATATCATGTTCTTCGTTCCTGAACCCCATAAAATTCAATTCAACAGCAATATCAGAAAATATTTCAAAATAGCAAAGCAGCATATTTTTAGAATTTCCGATATACAGTCTTGCCGGCTGCAGATATTTTTTTTCCTTACAGTGATGCCATTGCTTGCTTTAAAATCGTTGAGTTTGTTAGTCAAAAATTCGTTAAAGTTTGACAAAATCTGAAATAGATAAGAAAACAAATTCGAAATTCAAAATTCGGGCTTCTAATTGCCCTTGCTTGGTTGGAGGACTACGTTATTCAAATTTGATAGCTCTAGGTACCGTCGTTTATTCACAGTGCGAGAAACATTCATGCATTCAGAATTCATGCAGATTCTTCATTATGTAGTTTATTTAAATATAATACATGTCGTTAATATTTGGTGGCAACAGTTTGAAAAATGAATCAACGCAGAAAGTGAAACCACGCAAAATGCTGTTTTGAGACTAATAGCCCTTTGGGTCTAACGTCCCTTTGGGCTAATAAGACGGAAAATAAGAAAAGTAATAATGTACAGTTTTCAGCAAAAGTTTTTACTTGGTTCCATGGAATATAATAATGCACATGTGATTTGTTTATAAACCATAGGGGAGAAATAAGTAATTAAAAAATTCTTTTCTGAGTACAGCGACATAAAAAAGCATGTCTTTTAAATCCATGATGCAAGTAGAGAAACGTAGTAATAAGTATCTTCGAAAATTTTTCACACATTCTGGTATGAATCAGCGATTCCATCTGGAAATGTTTTCATGTACTTGATTAAATTTTAAAATTATTCTGACTTGTTTCACAGCAAAAATTATTTTTAGACTTTCTGTATGTCTGACTTTACAAATCTTCTAAACTGAAAGTTTTCAAAAATTACTTTCATTTCTCTATTATAAACGATATGATTTTTACGTATCTTTTTCCCAGAGTCAGACGTAATTAAATAGTCAAATGTCTAGCCATCAGATACAGAAATAATGCTCTATATACGTATGAAACATTTTGTTATTACGTTCACATATTAAAATCTACAGTCTTCTAAATAAAAAAGTATGTTGTCAGTCTCCTTATCTCGCAACATTTTCTTGGTGCTATTGATTATTTTCTGATTATCCTTTAATTTTTATCAAGACTCGGTGAACACTTTGCTTTGATTTATTCATTTAAATTTTTTTAAATATTTTTTTCCGCTAGACGGCGTTCTTGTATCTTATATCTGTCAGGTGTTGCCAACACTGGAAAATTAATGACACGTCACCTTTTGTTTCGAAAAAAGGGTCTTTTTTTCCTTTCTTTGCTGATATTTCGTACTTAGGAAAAGGAAATTGAATTTTCAGGCCCTGAAGGGATTTCATTTTATATTTTCGCAAGCGAGAAATGATATGGAGCAATTTATTACACCTATATGGTAGGTAGAGAAAAAATGAAATTTTTATAATGTAAGACAGCTGTTGTTCTCTTTTGTCGAATTTTTCAGAGCTTTCATTTCAAAAAGCTTAGAAACATTTTACGTCTCCTCTTTTGTTATTGTTCACAAACTTTCGGTCAGGTTTGATTTCACTTGTATACAACAGAAAAAAAAAGAAATCTTCTAAAATGAAATCTGTACGACAGCAAACAAAGGATTTCACCTAAAACGTTTATGTTATTAAAGAATAAAAAAATAATTCGTG
>KK112723.1:0-31478 GCA_000611955.2 Stegodyphus mimosarum | reverse complement strand
TTTTTAAAATGTATATTACTTAAAAATTCATTTAAATTTCCCGAATAATTATCGTAAGACTTTTAGTACATTTTTCTACACTACATGATTTTTATAAATCGAATCTGAAAAGATTTGATCTAAATTTTTCAAAACAGTTAAAATAGTTTTGTATGACATACATAATCCAAAAACATTTAAATATATTTTTTTTATATTTTACAAATCTATTTAATAACGTTAGATTATTAAGCTCGAAAAGTAATATTTTCATGACCTAAACGTTAATAAAAATATATGTTGCGGTCTTTGAACGTTTAAAACTTTCGTTCTTGAAACAGAATATTTTGGTTAAATCATTTCTTGAACAGCAATAATTATCAGCAAAACCTTTTTAAGTTCTTAATCTCCAAACACTATACTAACTGATTCTAATGTAGCTATTAAATATTATTTCTACTCTTAAAACTTCCTTTTATCTTAACATAGTCTATCAATTTTTGTGACACTTTCTAAAATTTACTGGAGTGTTTGCAAGTTCTTTTTTACGCATATCGTAACTTTACAGTGACGTCTCAAAGTTACATTTTCGTCACAGTACATTTACAACCACGATGAAATGTCACAAATATGTCACATTGCGATATGGGTGTCAATGTTCTTCAATGGCAGCTATTCCTGCGACTTGACCTTTCTCAAGTTCTCATTATTTAGTGATCCCTCCCTCTAATCTGACCGGCCCCGATCCACTTTTAAATGCAACAATAACATTTAAAAATGCATTATTTTTTGCGACTGTGATTTTAAATTTTTCTTTATTCTTAACTATATTTATAGTTCGTAGAATGTTTACCATTATAGGATACTGACAAATCGTGCAACTATATTCTTTGATGAATGTACATGTATTCCACCTTATCTATTACTATCAAGAGAGGCTGTCCAAAAAGTTTACTTTAGCAATTTTTTTGTTTTGAAGGTTTTGTAGATCATTTTCGTAATTCTGTTCTACCTCCTAGCTCAACAACTCTTGCAGCAACATCAGTACATAAGCAGTCGTAGCTCAAAAGTACAAACACTGTCTATTGCATATTCATTTCAATGATATCCGTTATACTTAATATATAATAATTAAAGCGTAATTTAAAAATTATGAAGAAAAGAGGGATAAGGAACATACAATCGATATAGTTTTATTTGAGTTAACGAAAATGCGGAAAGCAATGTCATCAGGAGGCAGTTTACTCTCATCTGCTCAAAATTTTTAATTTGTATGATTGGTTTCCATAGTTTTCCTAACGCTCACATTAAAGTGAACGCGAAGCAGTATCTCTTAAAAGTCCTTGACAAAGACATCGCATCTATTAAAACGATAGCCTCCAGTTAGACAGACAGCTGAGTTTTGTGTGCTTTGCCATTTTAAAATATCTAACCTACTTTGATAAAACAATTTAAATGTTACATGTAAGCGTGATATAATTTACAGGAAGAAAAGAACTAATGTAATATATTTTAGAAATAAGCTCAGAAGTTTGCATAAAAGAAGAATGTAAAATGTTCAACATAGAAAAGTAGTATGCTACTTGTAAAATTACAATAAATACAAAACTTAGTTTTAAAATATATTACTTAACCTGGTTTAATTGCTATCATTTGTAATGTGAGACAAGGTACCACGCATGGAAGTAACTGATGAATTTGTAATATGAATTTTTAAAATAGGAGAGCACAGTGCAAATTACTGAAACAAAATGCATAAAATAAATTATTTTACACATTATGTTTTCATATTAAAAACAACAAAAGTTAAATAATATCTACCAAATAAAACGCGCTCCTAAATTAAAAATCTTAAGCAGTGAGACAAAAATGATAGTAACTTCTAATGCCCTTAATTCCGCATTGTTATTTACTATGGATAAAACAAAATCAGTTTTCAATTTCAATTTTTGCATATTTTACATTACTGGCATCTTTCATATGAATGTACAATGAACGGTGCTGAAAATTTTGCAGCGAAGAGACGTTCATTTAGAAGAAGGAACAGAACTACAAAAACGGTCGCAAAATTGAGACAAAAGATTACTGAAGTAATCTCATTAGTCAAGCACTCTTGATAACATTAGATAATGTAGTACACGTATGCATGCATTATATATTATAATTCCATAATTTATCTATAACCTATCAAGATAAAACCTACTTTGACCTATAAATTATTTAAGAAAAAAGAACTAATTAAAATTACAAGCACAAACAATAATACGTTTCTAAATGTTTATTGATACATTTTAATAATACATCATGGAGAAGCAGGTTAGATCCCGAAATGACTAAGCAATGGGAACTGGAACGCGATCAATGCGCAGAGATAACTCCCATTGAAGAACAAGTATTTGAGGTCATTAAAAATCAGGGTGCAAGAGACAGAATCATTTGACGGTCATATTAAATTATTGCTGTGACTTTTATATGGGCTTTTGATGTGACTTTTTTATGTGAGCGATTTTCACATCCACATCACAATGTGATATCTCTATGACATTGCATCATAGTCACAAATGTAATGTGAAGAAAATGTAACATTATGACGTCACTGCAACGTCACAGGGACCATTCAATCTGTGTGGGCATCCAACTTCAGTACTATTGTATGCCGTAAACCTTCATATATTTACTTTCCATCGCATTGCAAATCATATAGTCGACTAAACAGATTTTAGCTTTATTTTGTTCCTTCGTTTTACAAATACTTCAAGTTTGCTCTTCCAATTAAGCTCTGCATCAGGAAATAATAAAGCACTTGCTATTGAGAAATGCTTTTCACTGAATATTATTGACCGAGTGGTTAAAAATTTCTCATCTCAACGCATGAGAAAGCGTATAAGAATTATATTGTTATGTCTCTCTTTCCATAGGTTCGCTATAAAATTTCCCCCATTTTACAGCAATTCAATTTTTCAATTGTTTCTCTCCTATCAATAAACGTTGCAGTTCCACGCTCAAAGATCCCTTTCCGAATATAAATAAAATTTTGAAGTATATACAGGATTCCTTTACGTGATTTAATTTCCATTGGTCATATGAAGAAAGCCTTCAATTCCGTCTTAATGAACATGAGACATATATTAGAAAAAAGAAACACGTAAATTCTCTTTTTCCAAACACTAATGATCAGGAATTCACATTTTCCGTTTTTTTAGAGACACAATTATTAAAAATCATGTTCCGTTAAAGAATGTTTCTAGAGGCGTTCCAGATTCAAAAAAAACGTTTTCAGTTCCTTAATGATCCGAATTCCAATCCGTTTTTCCCTCAGCTTTTAAGGATATTATTTCATATTTTGTTCTTTTTTCATCAATAGATGGTCCCTCAACTGTACTTCCTTCCCTTCATTTCTATAGCCTACGTTAGGCTTCTACGTATAAGCATCTGAATGTTTCTGTCATTTGCACTTTTGAAGCTGAAGATAAATTCTAGATAAGATTAATTTAAAACTTCGAAATGTGTCCTACAATTTTATGAATATTACGCTGATTTGCCTTGCCGTAGCAACTCCAATGAGAAATATATAAACACTGTTTACATAAGAAAGCACATTTCCAAGTACTGCATTAAATTTTTATATTTAAATCATTAATTATTTAAATGAAATACCAATAAGTAAGAGCACATTTAGTACGCCAGCTATATGATTTATACCAGTTTTACAAGACCTCGCTTTCTTCTATCGCAAACCGCTGCAACCATTTTGGCCGCCATCTGAGGTTAACTATTTATGTTGCTGAGCTTGAGATCGAATCTAGAAAATGTATAAACTTAGTTTCAAATACTAATTGAGATTTTTGGAAGTTCCATTCAAGAGTTTTGCAGTTGGGGGCGTAAGACTGTAAAGTATTATTTGATCTTAAAAGCGAGTACCCCCTGCGTATTTTTGCCAAAATAGTGTAATTTCGTCACATTCATTCCAAATAATCAAGATTTGGTTTTTAATTATTCGTTTACGCATGTATTAAGTCAGATTTCGATTAAATGGAGTTCCCTTACACTTGATCTTATAGATTTTTTGCGTTACTTGTACATGTATTCTCAATCACATATATAATCACATTTCTTCAAACATATAGTTAACTACAAACAGGCGGAAATCTTACCAGGTATGTAATAGAAGCAAGACCAATAGCTTTTAGAAATGTGATGCAGTACATCTGTTGATTCAGCTAATTTTCAGAGGAATTGATGTTCCTTAAAACATATGCAGTTATTATACTTGTGTTAAGATATTAATGGTGCGAATAAGAAAAGAACAAATTAACTTTACCCCTGCAATTGCCCCGACGACAAAGTGTTGTAAATGTATATTTTGTTTGTTTGTTGATAGTATTTATTTAATTAAGGGGTAATTTATCCAAACTTAAGGATTATTGTGCATTTTAATATAAACAAGTGCATAATTTAAAATTTATGTGATCAAAATGAAGTTTATTTTAAATATAGTAAATTGTATTTTTATATTCAAACAAAGATAACAGAAACTGTTCTCCGTTGACTAAGGAAAAAATGTTTAATACCATTATGAACAGTATAGTTAAGACGGTTAAGTTTTCTCACGACTGCAAAATTCCTCCAGTAGTCAACTATGTGAGAGGATTAGAATTTTAATACCAGTAACACCGTGATAGGAATTCTAGGCACGAAATCTGAAGTCATACATCTTTTGCATATATAATTTATTTAAGAAAGAATTCTTGAAGGAAACATGGCGTTAGCTGGCTGCTTTAAGTAATATACTTCTGACGCTTTTGAGATGGGAACAGTGGAATTGAATAAATATAGAATGGACTGGGACTAGACAATGAAACTGAAACATTTGAGTAATATAACACTTCAAATTTCAAGCTTGTGTAAGTACTTTCGGTTGGGCACATTGAGAGATTTCGATTTTTTTCTAGAATAGTAGAAAGTGAAGCTTGGAATTTGAGAGGTGTTAGAAGTACTGGTGTTTAATATGGAAAATTATAGGACATAAACGTGGGATACATTTGAGTTCAAAATAGGAAAAATTATTGCTGTCCATCAGGCTGGTGCATCTCTTACCAAACCAGTACGTCTTTTGAGTGTGTCCAGGGTAACAGTACCCAGGATTATATGTATATACTAGCAAAAAAAAACTTCATCTGAATTTAGAAACTGTCACCGTAAGAGGTTGTTATCTGAAAAGGATATTAGAGTGTTGAAAAGAGCTTCCTGCATTCAAAAAATATAAAACAACGTCTACTGTAAAGTATAACTAGCTATTCCTGTTTAATAACTCAGTTTCACGAAAGTTGCCTTTGGGAGTTTCGTAGAGTTAATATCCACAGGTAAGCAGCTACAGCAATCTAAGTAGACTGATAATTTTTAATAGTCATACCTTTGGTAAGGAGCCTCCATTTAAACTATTCTACTCCATTTTTTCAAACCCCGCATTGCGAAGGATGTACTGCGTATCAGGATGACAAAGTTCACGCCGTAAAGCTGTTGACAAGGTATTGCGAGGTTTGAGAAAAGATGCGAGTTTGAATACCTTTCACATAATTGCACAATTTTCAAATTTCATCGCCGTTTAATCTCTGTATGTATGCTTGAGGAGATCCCTCCGAAGTTCTACCCGGCGTGGTGGAAGGACGGCAACATTTTGCGGATGCGAAGCGGCAAACGAGCCCGCTATCAAGCTGCGGATGGCTTCCTCACACCGGAACCTAAGCGGATCTTGGTGGTACACACTTACGACACTTCTGAGATGGGAACAGCGGAAGCGAATAAAGATAAAATGGACTGGGATTGGACTATGAAACTGAAACACTTGAGTAATATAACACAAAGACTTCAGTGATATAACATATTTTCTCTCACAAAGCAGTACCCTGTAGTGAGTGTTCTGTCCTGGCTGGCGATGCTCGTAATAAGGTCTTCTGTCGGGGCAGGTCTAGATACAGTAATAGGGCTGCTGTTGCCTTGGGACAGATTAATTCCATGACTATGTATGTTTTAAGAAAGTACCTCGAAACGGTTTAATCTTCAACAATTATGAAGCGAACTAGACAATGATTAAATAGAAAACAAATGTAAATAATTTTTATAATTAAACATAGTTGATCAGTCATTTCTAAAAGCCAGTCTACAATATTAATAAACAACTATAATCTAGTTCAAGGCAGGCTGAACTGTAAAATGACTGAGCACTAGCAGTTCCATGGGGTTTCAAATCCCGGCAAAGAAGTTGACTGAGTGAGCGTTATCGTGGTTTTCGGGGTATGTACATATATTTAAACAAGCTATTGCAGCGTTGAGAATTAATTAATCTAGCACAGATAAAGCCTATCACAATTTGTAAAAACAGTTCTTTATTTATCACGCAGAAAACCTGTTGTTCATCTTGAGCATGAAGAGTAATGTTGTTTAATTTCAAAACTCTAAGTAAAACATTCCTGTCGGCAAACCATTAAAATAGCCTTCTAATGGTCTATATGCAGTAAACAGCTCAAGCAGTAGGCATATGACTTTGTCGTATTGAAAACAATCCAGTACGATGTACGTGTAGGTGTAGGTGTTTCAGTTTCGTTTCCCAACTCACTGTACATCAAAGACTATACAGTATGACAATGTAATCGAAGACTTTTAGAGACTTTCGGATAATCTGTAGGATTGTGACAAAGTGACAGTCCAGCTGAAATATTTTGGATTAACTTATGCACGAAAAAATAAGCAAATCTGAGAAAAATACTAGTTTTGCTTTTTATTTATTTAGTATGCTTTGCTAAATTAATTAGCTATTATAGTTAAAAATATACTGCCGATAAAAGAGTTAAATTTGTTCACTGTCAGAAAGATTCGTTCCTGAAAAAAGTTTATAGTTTTCTTATTTACTTCTTATTTTCTTTCATTCGTGAAAATATTCTTTCAGTTTCTGCTGACGAGTTGAAATGGCATACTACATTTGTAACTTACAGTCGTTATATTACGAAATGTTTAGTTTCCCTTAAAATTTTTTATTCATTTATTTAATTCTAAAACACAATGAAATTTCTATCTTCTGTGATCCTCTAAAGATATTATTCTGTATTAGAACCTTCATAGCTGTTTTCTTCAGTAAGACTTGGAAGCATTTACCCAGGTGTCATTATAAAGTGAAAATTGTGTATTTCAAAATTCAACATAATGAAACTTCTTAATATCTGCTTTGTAGTTTAACCTTTAAAATTAATAAATTTAAAAGCTTTTTAAGAACTCAACATAGATGGAGAAGTATTTTATTGAAAGTGTCTTAATGTCTTATCTAATTTCATTTCAGAAGAGGTTCCACCCTAGCTCCTGTATGTATATTTTCTGTATCTAAGAACTGAAAAACTAGATATTTAATTTTTCCGGTTCGTGCTATTTGTAATGTGTTGCGTCTTATCCGTTCGTAGATTTGGTGTAATTGATGATAACACTTCATAAAGAATCAAAACAAAACTTATTCGCCAGCATTAAACAGAACAGTTCCAAGGACACGTTTAGAGTTGTCGAATATTACGATAAACACTATGAAACAATCAGCAACACAGCCTTCAAGCTATTAGCCCATAACGGTGAAAAGAGCTTCGCTGGAAAGCACTAAAGTACAGCTCCCGATTCGGTCGATCGTTCTGAGACTAATTTCTGAACTCAAGTGATTACTACTATACTACTCTGAATTCAAAATACTACTACTCCGCGTACAGGCAGAGTATGTATAGCTTTAACCCAACTTCGGGAATATTCTCGGGAAAATCGCTAATAATGCGTTATAGAATGTTCTCGCTCTGTCTATGTCATAACGCCAATTGTGTCGCCAAATATCGCCAATGGGATATTTCGTGCTAAATGTGGAAACTCTGCCTTTTCCTGTTACTTTCTGGCAAACCATAACCCCGGGAAAGCTAACTTACCACAGCTGGACATTTCGAAACAATGTGTTATTATTTTATTATTACTTAGAAGATGATAATACCTGACCTTTAATGCGGCACAGTAGCGATATGGGTAAAAGTTTTCAATAAAACACTAATCACTTTTGGAAGTGCGGAGTCATTGCGCTATACGAAGACTAAATGTGGCTCAGAGCTTATTTATAAAAAAGTTACAGCGCTTCTTGTATTTGTTTGTGATTGTGTTCTCTGAATACTTACGTAACCAAGGACAAATCATTAATGCATCGAAGTGTCACTTTTCATTTTTTAACACAGTTTGAAACCAGCTTTAATAAACAAATTGCTATAGGTTCTGCAGAATTCTTCGTTTATGTTGCATGCTAAATTTGGCGAGTCGCAAGGCAAGTTGCGGCTGACTTATTCAGTAGATGGAATTTGAAAGTTCTCTACCATCTACAGACACCTTGAACTAGAGGGGCTTCGACGTTATTAAAAAAACAGCTTCGTGGCAATTTAATCCACAAATTTTTTATAATTTCTTTTCATTATGAACCGATTATTAGTTCCCAGTGGCATTCTAGTATTTCTACATCGCGACAACACATTATAAATATTTTTAAAGGAAAAGGAAAAAATGGGAATAGTTAGTTGTTCTGTATCTACATTAATAAACAGTTACTCTTGTTAGAGTTCCAATCTTCATGCTCTATCTAAATCTTTAAACTGAAGTTACCCTAATAATGCAGATCGTATGCGTCTACAACCGAAAATTTATTAAATAGGATAGTGAAAGTCTTATTTCTCCCACGTAAAAATAATTAATTCCTTTGCTAAAGGTTTTCTGCATGAAACGTATTTTGTTTTTCAAAGTAAAGTAATTACGAAACAAAAGAGTTTGTCATGACAAATCCTTATAATCCCATTTTTGCCGTTACTTATCGTGCTGATTTAATATGAATTATTTAAAAAAAAATTCCTTTCTTTTTGGGATTCTTAATATTTTTTTAAATACATATCATGGATGCCGTCCATTAAGGAACTATTTGGTTATTCCCGGAGAGTATAAATAAAACTGCTCTTTTTACTTTAAATATTTTAAAAATTGCATTTAGTAATTTGAATTACAGTTCTTACAAGCTGTTTTAATCATTTTTCAATTTTTCATCAGTCTACTATTGCTTACAAATTTATTTATAAGATAATAATTTTAACATAAGCTAATCTTTGAAATTAAAATTATGAAATTTATTTGATATATTTAATTTCGAATACTTTGTTGAAAGGAATAAATCGCTGGTTTTAATTACTGAAAATTACGCGGTTTAAAAGGCAGAAAGTAAAAAGAATTAAAATTTTCTTCGTGAGTAATAATTATAATTTTTAACATAAATTTGAATCGCAAAATGAATTCTTATGAAATTTGATGGCTGGAAAATCTGAGAGTAATGTTTATCAAAGGCAACAGTTATAAACATTAATTATTTCACCTCCGCTAAGTGAACACAACAGGCTTACGCGGGTTGGCTGCATGGCTTACAGCAAATGAATACGAGTTAGTGTTTTTAGAAAATCCTTTAAGACATACTTAATATTAGGCAGATAACCTTAGTGCAATCTAACAAATCCAGTCCGGTAATTAAATCTAGAAACTTCTCCTATCAAACTGCAGTATTTTAACTCATTTTTACCTTCAACTAATTTTTTTGAGATTTAATTAAATCTTTGTTATCGTTAAACTAGTATCCTTAGACAAATGCCAATTATTTAGTTTTCACCCATATAGTACGAGTGGCAATGTAACATAAAATTCTTGACGGAAGAACTGCCTTAGAAAGAAGAATGATCAGTCTGATGCTTAATTTAATTCGTTGCTCTCTGTTTTGCAAAAGTAATTTACATCTACGGGAGAGAATAGCTAGATCTAGAAAATTAATCAATCAATGGAATAGATTAAGTAAAACTTTCGACTTTTTATGGAATTAAAAGAAACTGTTATAATGGTTCAACATTTTAATTTAATGATTTATTATACATATTTGAGTTATACGGAAGTTATTAACATAACCAATTTATAAAAATTAATATACAAAACTCTATTACTTGACAGAATTTATGCAATTTATTAACTAGCGCTTAATAAATAATTATTTCATAATACTCATTCAGTATTAATAAAAGTAATTATCTATAAACCGGTTTGCAGATAGAATTATGATTCTGCAACATGAAAAAGGAAATATAATTCCCATTTTTACTTTCTTGTACGAAGTAAAAGGAGTATGGTGATTGCAAAATTTTCCGGAAAAATTCGTATGTCAAAGAAAATATTTATTTCAATCGATCTCGAAACCATTTGAACAATGTTTTTGCGTAACATCTGTAGGTACGGACAGAATAAAAGACTGTTTTTAACAAAAAGGGTTGTAAAATGTATTTAAAATGGATTCAGAAGAGATTTTTTCTTGACGTCTGTAGTTACATATGTACGTATGTATGTATCTAGTATAACTTATAAACAAATAGCCGTAGAACGTTAAAATTTTGTATATGAGACTGCTATATTTACGCATCTCCCTTTTCCACTGCAATCGGCTGCACAAGTCGTATATAAATATACATATATATTCCCTCTTTGTTACCTGGCTCGGGGAGCTGAGTTTTTTTAATCTTCTAAGTTGGTAAATTCTGCATTTTTTGCTTTATATGTGATTGAATTATGTGGTTTTTATGTTCCAGTTAAGGTTTCAATCCTTTTGTTAATCTGCATGCAATAGTTCTAGAATTATCAACAATTTAAAGTGGCGAGTTAAGCCTAATGAATCGCCATTTGTTTTACGTTTGAACTCAGTAGAATAGTAAATAGTTTTCTGCACCTTGAATGTCTTTTTGCCAAATGGGACTAAAAGTAAACTTTCAGTTATGTGCCCCAAAAAAACTGCCTTCTTGCACAATTGCTTGTTTTTGTGTAGAAACTTTAATAATTTAAATTGTAAAAATTGTGTTTTTAACTATTTTATATTTTTCTGTATTTTACATATTTAATGAAGATGTTTTTAGTCTGTATGTATTTTTGCTTTGCCGCGAAGTGAGAACCGAATTTATTGAATGAGAAATATAGCTCTACTGAAATTCGAGGAAATAAATTTAAAAAGTATGTATAACTAAATAGGCCATACAAGGAAGTCATGTGATAACACATCAAATTTTTTATTAAATTTTACAGAAACAAAATAATGAGCAATGAATACAGATATTTCCAGCTGTTACAAAGTAAACATTCTGTATTCTTGTATTTTTATGAAAATCTAGTATTACTGCCTTTTAACAATGGAGAAAAGAAAAGCGTACTCTTGCTTTTACAGCGAAAAGGGGAAAGCAGGAACAGCGAAAACCACGAATATTGTTTGCATTTACTTTAATGCTTTAATGCAGTTACAGAAGAAAGTAATAATTTCAATTGTGAAAGAAGAAGCTATTATGCCGCCCACCCGGGATAGTGGTTAGCGACTCGGTCTGATGTATCGAAGAACCCGAGTTCAAATCCAGAGAATTTTCTTCTAAAATAAATGCGCCAGTCTAAACAGTCAGGCATATTATTATGCTTCAAACCTTAGCCATAGCAAATGACAGATCTCCACTTTATTTTATAGAGACTTAACCTCCTCATTGTCCCATCATTATAATCCTCCAGTAGGCTTCTCAAGTGAGTCTTATAGATGTTTCTGAAATTAATTTTGTCACACGCTTAAAAGCCACATTCTTTTTTTACATTTTGAAAATTTACATTCAAATTCAATTCTAGTTTTAAAGACAATGGGTATTGGTTTCATATATGAATGTTTCATAGATTTCTGGAGGTCTAGAAAGGCTCAATATTTTTCGAATGCAAATTAACAAGATTTGCGTTTTTGCTCTACACCATTTCTAGATGTGAAAGATGATTACAAAAATAATACAAACGATGTGGATTTCACTCTCCTGTGCAGCTTGGATATTTGTAAGAAGTATTTCACCTTTTTTTGCGCATGTATCATTGGTCGCGCCTAGTTTTCACCTAAGTAGCGTTTCTCCTGATGCCTAAATGACGATGTGTTTGGCCATAATTTGCGATGAATGCATAGCTAACCTGTGTTCGGCTGTTAGAAGTCTATGCCCCGATATAGGGGTTAGTGACGCTGATCGAAGTACCGATGGGCTCTTTCTCAAATTCCGGAAAAGATATGGATGTTTCTAAGAGTAGTGTCTGAGCGGTAGGAGGGTGTTCAAAATGCACGGCTAGCTGATTGTCCTCTCGAGGGCTTGATGGCAGGAGAAGAGTAGTGTAAGATCCTCGGACAACCCTCGGGTGTTCTCCCTCCAACTTCTGGCGGAACCTTAACAGATAAAAAGGTACGGCAATAATTCAATCACCTACGCCACTGTACTCAAAGAGCAGCGAAAACTACAACAGAGAAGTTCGTCGCTGGTTTTCAAGCGGCCTTAGTAATGACGAAGTTTGCTGAAAGCGAGGATTAAGCTTTGAATTCTCACGAAATACTAGGTTATCATTTGAACTTCCATTTTGAAGCGGTTCCTCTATGGATCAGTACTTGGGAGGGTGACGTCCCACGTGACTGGCTCGGACAAATCATCATCACTCTCCAAAATTCTTCAATAGTTTCTCCATTGCACGTACTTCAAGTACTGTTTCAGCTTCGCCTTTTTTATTTTTACCCACGTGACCGGCCAGCCTACCAGTTTTCATTTATTCACAACTCGAACGGCTTCCAGATACTTTCTTATTTTACGTACGTTAGTACAAGTTGTAGCTTCGCCACGGACGGCGCGGTGCTATCGCTTTTAAACTTAAACAATCAACGCCTTAAGGCACTATCTCCAAGACAAACAGTAAAAGCAGCATTCTGCTATACGCTGTTATGACTATGAAACGATTCGATTCGACTGTACTCAAACTTGCAGCCCCGAAACAATTTATGCGTCCCGCGAATACATTTTAATTATGTATTTGTTATAAACACGCTGCTGCAAAGATCTCAGCATTTTAATCAATTAAGAACCCGAGTTCGAATCCCGGAGAAAGCTTAGATGTTTATAAATATATAGTGTCTGTGCGGCATGGGGCTACTCTAAATATGCAACGAGTCGAAAATCCTCTTTGAGGGGTTGGTGGTAAGGAAAACCGGTTGGGAGACATTCAGACAAGCCCCGCAGTGTGCTCTCTGCGGGCGAAATCAAATCTGGGGGCGGAATTAAGCTAATTTCGAGCTGTCACCTATATGGTGCTATTAAGTCCAAGTTTACGTTACTTCAATCACCATTAAAACCTAGTGAAAATAATGCACCAAAAAATCTATATTTTGAGCTAATTAATTTAGAACGTGATACAAATCTTATTCAAAGATTGGAAGGTGCAGATTTGATTAAATTTAACTGTATTTTTCAAAAAATAAATACTCTGAAATGGGAATTTTTGAAGTAAGAATTGCAAGGTTTTAGTTAAACTAACCAAGTTTTATTTTAATTTAAATCTGTCTATCTCCTCTCTGCTTCAACTTCCCGTCAGAAGAAGCGCGCGGTTTTAGCTTATGCTAATTTTGAAGTACGGCGAAGTACTATTTAAGCCAGAGGTAGAAACCTCTTATTGTGTGAGAGCTTAGTCTCAGATCACGGTCACGCCGCTCAACGTTCGTCTGACCAGCTAGCAGTTTAAATTTATAAGCCATAGTGCTTACTACGTGATTGCATTGTAAAACAATTTGAAGTGAGCTAGTATTAGTATATCTTGCTACGCACCATTTAGTGAGAGGCCAACTTCCGCGAATTGCTCTGCGAAGCAACATTTGATTTAAGTTCTATTTTAGGTTTAGTTTTAAATTGATTTGATTGTTAAGTTCGACCCAAGAGCGGTCTTTTACTTTCTGTATCTCTCCCGAGTTGGGAAGTTTGTATTTAATAGTGATTTAATAAAAGAGGATTTCAAATCCCTTCACGTGCAGTTACTATCCAGCCCAGCAGTTACATGAGAACATAGCGTACCTTCCGCTCCCTGTTCCAGTTCAGGACTGAAAACTTGAGGTTAAGAACCCTTTACAGAATTTACCATGTTCTCAAAGAATACACACAGAATGCTCAGTCCTCATAGAATAGTTGCTTTCTTCGGCAATATGTTTCATGGTGACAGCTTTTTGTCATAGTTAAAAATTAATGAAGAATGAATTCGACTTGATTGATTCATTAATGAGTATCTAACAACTGATGATTGGCTGATGAGCATCCCTGATGATAATTTATAGTTATTTTTCTTCACTTTACGAGCGTTATACAACGACATAGTTTGTTTCACTAAATTTATAATTATTTACACACAAGCATATATATTTTAATTTATGTATCAAATAGAATTAAATAAATAAGAGAAACTGACTAGATTGTCTTTACTTATTTTCAAGTTTTGTTTAACTTTGAAAAGTTTCTCTGAAAACTTAGACAATTTTCGTATTATGTTTAATTCAAATGAAAGTAATTTGTATATTGATAAATTAAAGGTATTAAAATCATATCAGAGAAATATCAGTCTGAGAATTTAATATTTCACTGTAAGCGTATTTGAATTACAAAATATAACCGACAAAAGTGTTTTGCAGTTACCAAACTTTAGAATTTAACTACAAAACAAATATAAATCTATTTTTTTCCTTTTGAGTTATTAGTAATATTATTTATATATGTTCTGTAAGCAAAATTTAAAATGTATTTTAAGCATTTTTTTATTTTTTAATTTGACATTATCATATTGTTTAAAAAAAGTCCAGCCAGTCAGCTCTTTTCAGATTGTGCATTCGGTTCGCACGCAGTTGTACTTTTATACCCTGAAGAATCTCGTTACGAAGGTTTTAGAATAGCTTTTGCCTACACCTGTTCGATCATTATATAATAATAAATATTGAGGTTGAATACATTTTCAAAGAATGAATTTTCTTGAAAAGGATTTCTTATAAAATGGAATTTATATTTTATTTTGATAGGTAATTCTTTCCGTATTACCAAGTAAGAATTGGAGGCTCCCTTCAGCCCACCTGAAGAAGAGTGTCCCCATAGCTCAAAAGAGAAGGCCCTGTCTCTTCACAAACGAGGGCAGCCCACAAACAAAAAAACTGAATTAAAAATAAATAAGCACATCTAAACCCACAAACACAAAATCGCAACATGAAATACCATAGATATCTAAAACCCATATAAATACAGAATTAAATTTTAACAGAAGATTCCTACAAACGCCGTATTTTCCTTAATAAGCTTCATTAGAACAGTGGTATATGATTTAAAAACTTTACAATTAATGGTACATACATTAAAATCAGTAATATTAAAAATCTCTCGAATAGGGGCTGTTAAATCACAATCAACCACAAAATGCCTAGCATCACCATCAACCTGACAGCTATTACATAGTTTATTTTCTTGCAGATTAAATCGCTTGCTAATAGAAAGATAATCTACCATGTCCAGTTAAAACCTGATTAACGGCAATATTTTTCATACATTTAATCTTATTCGTGATTTTAATTAGTAGTTCCATAAGTTCTTTGGTTTTAGAACCACTGTGTTTTCTCCATTTGTTAACATAAAACTCTTTCATTCTTCTAATAGTAGTTTTCCTCAAACTTATTACTTCAAGACCGATTTTATTTACATTTGAGGCTCACATTTCATTTATATACCAGGCTGTCGGCCCTCTCATTACCAATAAAGCTTACATGGGCTTTAACCCAGTGTAGCTTAATATTTAAATATGAATTCAAAGTTTCTAAATGACTCTTAATTTCGACAATTAACGGATTGAAATTCTATGGGGAGAGCGCATGAAGAAATGCCGTATTGCCAAGTATGTGATTAGCAATGTTTTATATAGAATTAGCAATATGTTTATAGGAATTAAAAGCACTGTTTGTTCAAGGATTTAGCAGATAATCGAAGCAAACATTCGTGAAAACGCGAATCATTATTACGTTTTCGTGATTTATGTTTCATATTTAAATTAGCAGAATTAGGGCAGAAATGTAAGCATTCAGTCAATGATAGATATATAAAGTTTAAAATGCATGATTAATTATAAAGGCAGTCTAAAATATGTAGTAGAGAATTGTATTAAATTTTCAAATGCAATTAATTTTGCTTCACTCTTCACTCTTAACTTACTCGAATTTTCTGTTAAAAATAATCATTTGATGCTTAGAAGTGTCATAAACATACGGTAAAATAAAATAAAATGGCTCCTTACAATATTTGTTAACAGATCTGATGATCATAACCGCCGGCATTAATCCAATCAAAGAAATTCTCGTGTTTCCTGCCAAAGCCTATTGATTTAATCGCCTTACAATTGAGTATCGTAACATTTTATCATCGTGATGTTTCCGGAATATGTTGATGCGTATTCCCACCATCTCAGTTAAAACATAAAGAGCTGGAGTCATGCGACAATGTTTAATTATTAGCAGTTTCACTTAGAGAAACTTATCTGATTAATGCACGCAGTTTTACGTGTTAAAGAGTAGTCGTGTAAGAGGTAGTTATTAAAAAAAAGATAAATGTTTAAAATCAACTTTCCTCATTCAAAGACTTAAAATGCAGCTCTGCAGCTAGGTTCATGTTATGAACTTCTTCTTTTAGCCATACCTTAAGATGGCTTTAAAAATGAAAGACTATTTTAAAAGTTTTAATGTTATTTTAAAGGAAGGAAGTGTTATAAAATAAAAGCTCTTATTTTTCCAAATATAAAAGTGTTATACAAATTTCTCATTAATGTACACATTTTCGAAAATTATATTTTATTTTTGTCAAAGGGAATTTCTTTCTTCTTCATCATTTCTTGTTTATTTCAACATTTTTTCCCTTTTGCAAGGTATTGTTGAACATAAGAATTAACATTATAATATTTTGTATTATTTCGCATGTCCTACATTTTTACTTATAGTTTATTTATGAAGGCATCAATTATTATTTTTGCGTTCACAGCTATTTGGAACAGAATTTCAGCTAGTTATTTGGACGTTTTGCTGTTCAGGTACCAGCTGCGAAAGAAAGCATTTAAATTTTTTTAATATATGAAACAAAACATACAACTTTTGGCCGCAATCACCAAAATGACATTGAAGGTGCAGAAACTAACTTAATTATTGTTGTACTAAATTTCAAATGTAAACTAATTGCGGTTGGTTAGGCTTAACACGTCACTTTAAAATTGTTGATAATTCTACATATATTGCATGCAAATTATTTAAAGCATAAAAATCGAGAACCTAAAAACCACATATTTCAATCACATTTAAAATAAAAATGCTCAATTTACTAACATATAAATATCAAAAAACTAAGCCCAGCGAGCCAGGTAAACAGAGGGCGAATATAAACACATATATATATATATATTCGATTGGTTCAGTCGATTGTAGCAAAAAAGGAAGGTGCACAACTGCATGTTATAGCAGTTCCATATACAAAATTTCAACTCTCTACGGCCTTCTCGTTTTTGAGTTATGTGAGATGCATGTATACGTAGGTACAGTCGTCAAGAAAAACTCTCTGCTGAATGTATTTCATAACCATTCTATGATCCTTTTTGGCAAAAATAGTCCTTTATTATGTTCGTGCGCACAGCTGTTACGAAAAAACGTTGTTCAAATGGCTTCGAGAGCGGTTGAAATGGATATCTTCGTTGAAATGTGGTACCTTAAATTTTTCGAGATTACAATACTTCCTATACTTTGTACAAGGAAGTAAAAATAAATAAATGAAGTGCGTATTTGCTTTTGGATTGGAAAAGGTGCTCAGTTTCAATAGATGATTGCTTGTATGAACGAACTGAGTACGGAATTTTATGACCAAAAGTAGTTAACAAATAATGTTGCAAAGCATTCAATAATAAATTGAGGCAATTTCACATTAGGAGTAATACCTCTTTATTCTGATACCTACGTACCTCTTTATTCTGGTGTTATGCCTCGAACATCATATGAGCAACGAGGTTTATGAGGGAGTACAGAACGCAAAAAAATTACTTTAGGTTTTCATAAAACAGTAGCTCCATTTTAGAGAATCTGCTATTCCATTCTTATCTGACTCACTGTTGCTCACCAGCGACATTAGAAAACTTACAAACGAGTATATCAATTTGCAATCAGAGGCGCAACTTGGAGAAAATTTATTTAAGAAATATTACTATGAGTTTTTATCGAATAAAATATGTTTTGACATTTTGTAGATAACCATTTAATTTTCTAATCAGTTATTTTATTTTAATATACCTTTCCTTTCAATTCTCTTTTCATTTCCCTATTTAGTGGATAGCTAATTGCAAGTTAGTCATTTATCCATTTTTACAGACTAACAAGTTTCTCTTTAATAACGGAAGCTGGGAATTTTACGTTTGTTGAATATCAAACAACGCGATTTTAATTTTTGTTTATGTTATGAAAAATCAGAATAAATGCTGCTCTGAAGACGCTTATAAAAGACTCTGAAGTTTATTTCTTTCAGAAATGTCTGAATACCTTTTCCTTCGAATCTTATTTCCTAAACGTCTATGCTAGTAATATTGCCGGTAGTTTATAATCTGACAACGCAGTTGTCACTGACTGAAAAAAAGCCATATCTTGCTCGATATACTGAGGTCACGTAATGAAACTATTTCAGTTAGGAAAATATATATATTTCATTTTTTTCACACACAAGATGCTTTGGCAGCAAAGTAAAAAATGTCGTTATGAAAAAAATGTGTTTCGGATTCTATGCCATGAATTGTATAAAAAAGGGGAGTTCAAGAAATTTGTTATAAGCATCCAAAATATTAGGAAAACTAATGTCGCAAACTTTGTGCATTTTTTAAATTTGAAATACTATTCAATAATTTATGTGTTTCTCTGTACCTGTTAAGCGTTCTGAAATCAGTTGTATTTAATATCAAGATATTCTTATGAAACTTTTTCAAAGAAATTTTATGAACAGAAAATCTTTATTATTAATATAGCTGAAACAAGCAAACTTCAAATATCTTATTATGTAAATTTAATTAATAAGAATTATGTAATACTTATTGGAGAATCGAATAAGGAGACATAATAGTTTATGGATGTTCAGTGAAGATTCAGGAACATGGATTAAATTGAGCATTAGTATAAATTTTAAGTGATATTCATACATTGCTGTATTTCCAATATTCTTCATATCAAACGTATCCTTCCTTTACTGCATCGAAAAACTATTTTTGAGTTTTCTCACAATGCTATTTCTATGACACTATTTAAGATATTATAAAAAGGTTAAAAACAGAACACAGTCAGTCATTGCAGAAAACAGGCTGTTAGTCATTACAGTGTTGATTTTAATTTTGGGGATAAGCTGATATTACAATGAATAGTTTTTTAAATGAAAAGTTTTCTGAAATTCATTTTTTTTTAATTTCTTAATCTGCGAAATTTTATCAGGTTCTTTTCTTAATATCAGAGATTTTTTATTTTTATATGCTCTACAATTGTTATTGATAATGTAATTTTTTATCAAAAGATTTAATTCTTCATTACAGGTATTGCTTTTAAACGTTAGGGAAATTGATTTTCTGTACCAAAGAAGCTTGCAATAATTTGAACATTTTATGACTCCAGATTACAAAGAAAAATTTTTCAGATTTCAGAAGCAAGAATTTCTTTTATTTTATAACACTTTTAAAAATGACCAGCTGAAAAGAATAGAATGAGTACTAATATTAAAAATAAAGTTTTAAATTTTAATGCAAATATATTAAAATGTAAAAATTGAATTTTAGATCATAATATGTTTGACCATTTGTGACGAAAAGTAAATCGTTGGGCCATTAAAAAAGGACCGATTCGAAACCAAAATTATTGAAGAAATTTTAAACAAGATATTCACATAACCATTTTTATACATGTCATTTGCGTAGCAATTCTGCAATTTATATTGAAATCCTGTGAAAGTCCTAACGCAATCTAAATATCGGAACCTCAAAATTCATTTTTTATTACTTATGGTGAATATTATAATGATAACTAAGCAAATTGTTTTTTACTTTTAAATTTGAATTTTATTAAAAGAGTGTAACTTAATTTTTTTTATGTTGTAATTTAACTCTTGCTGATATTTTTTCCTTAGACTTAAATGTGCACTTGTACACTGACTACCAATAAGTATTTGGACACCTATGCAAATGACGATATCTGCGGTCCAAAGGTACGTCACGGACTCCGCCGGTATATATCCTGTAGGAAACAGCATCGGTTTTAGTTGCATGCAAGTTGCCTCGCAGTTCGGAGCTCTCTGATTTCGAGAAAGGTATAATTATCGGGTATCACAAATGTGGCCGATCCTTAAGGGACATATCTAGCGATCTGAAGTACCCAAAATCGACAGTTGCCTGTGTGATTAAGAAGTGGAAAGTGAGCGGTCATTGTCGAAATGTGCCCCGAGTCGGCAGACCAACGAAACTGGGAGATAGAGACCGACGAGTGCTGTCCAGAGAAATTCGGAAGAACCGCACCCAACCGATGCCCCTCATCCGCTAGGAGTTTCAAAAGGCATCCGGGAGTATTGCTTCAATTAATACCATCCGTAAGAAAGCACATCTGCTTGGTTTGCATGGTCGTGATGCTTCCCATAAGCCTTTGATCACAAAGTCCAACCGCGCTGCTGCTCGGTTAATGTGGTGCAAAGCACATCGAAATTGAACCGTAGATCAGTGGAAACGGGTTCTTTGGAGTGACGAATCAAGGTTCACCCTTTACCGTTCAGATGGCAGGGTCTGGGTCTGGCGTCTACCTAGAGAACGTCTCCTGCCAGAATGCATTGTGCCAACAGTCAAGTTCGGCGGAGGTGGAATTATGGTCTGGGGGTGTTCCTCCTGGTATGGGCTGGGACCCTTGGTCCCCATTCATGGTAAGCTCAACACCGATGCTTACTGCTCTATTTTGGATGACAATACTACGTTGTGGCAGTTTTACGGGTTGGACCCCTGTTACTTTCAAAACGACAATGCCAGTTGTCAGGTTTCGACGTAACCAAAGCTTGGTATGGTACCAATGGAGTTCATCGAATGAACTGGCCTGCCCAGAGTCCAGACCTGAACCCTATCGAGAACCTCTGGGACGAGTTGCATCGCCGAATTCAGGGAGGCACTACCCGTGCAAAATCGGTGAAGGAACTTCTATGTCTTCTCCAAGCCGAGTGGAAGAAAATACCACTAGCTGTCATACAAAGACTTGTGGAAAGTATGTCCCGGAGGGTCCACGTTGTAATTACTTCTCGTGGAGGCTCTACCAACTATTGATTTTGAATAAAGTTAGTTTTTCTTTTCTATCACAGGTGTCCAAATACTTATTGGTAGTCAGTGTAGTATGTTTGTGTATGTCAATAAACAGTGAAATCATTTATGTCAGATCTCTTAAATAAACATTTCTGGCTTTACATCTTATTTTCACTTCAGATTTATATAAAGATTTCCTCAAAAGTAGATTGTTTTATAAAAATATTGGAATTTAAAAGAAAAATTGTTTACAAAAGCCCTTTTCCTTCTAAAATAGTATCAAGGGAATTTATTTATTTATTTACCAGCCTTTAGTGACCGTTAGTATCTCTTTGCAACCAAAAGCGGTATCTTTCAGCAATATAATGCTAATAATAGAATATAGCAAGTCTCGGTGAAAAAGTTCCAGGTTTTATCCTCCTCGCTCTATGGTGAGTACATATATATATATATATTGCGCAGCAAAGATATTTAATATTAAGAAAGGGTTGCAAATGTTTTCATGACCTTTACCAGTGGAATAAAGAGAAAATATTTACACACTTTTCGGCACTAAAATAACTAACTGTCGACACTACGATATTTGTAAGTTAATGCATTTGCAGAATCATTTTGAAACCTATTTAGCTTAATAAATTGCTACGAATCTGAGAAATAAAATTAAAAATATAACTCCACACGCATTGGTGCCAAAGAAATGTTATTCAATAACGAGAAGAATGACATAAAATATTAAACAAAAAAATAATCCAAAGAAAATAATTCACGAGAATAAAAGGTCTTATGAAAAATAAGGCTATCTATGAAAACGCACAAAAATCCAAATTCGAATGAAAAAAATATTCATGATGCTTTTTATCATCCTTGATAGAATGTAGCTGCAACATAAGAAACTTTCTCAGAGAACTATTTCCCTTTTTTTTTATTTTGTTCTATTATTTTAACTTTATTTAGCCTTCTTTTCCCTGCCCGTTTTCTTTGTGCAAGTCTAGAAATATACATATTCAATAAAGGAGGATCATGAAATGCATTTCAATGTATAAAAATATGTTCTCTGTTTACATGTCCAGACTTAATGCTTTCTGTATCACTAATTTATAATGTTTACATTGGGAATATATCAGGAGTGCAGATTTGTAGGAAGATAAAAAAATATAATTAATTGTAAACAGAAAACATTTGATAGCTTAAACAAGAGCAAAATTATCACATATAAGATATGTAAGCAATTGTACTTAATAAATAAATTTTCCTTATTCAGACTTTACTTAAGATAAAAACTTGATGAAAGCAATTTCTTTAACGAAAAATTTATATCAAGGCATTCAGAATGAAATTGGGGTAAAGAGTGCATGTGATTAAAAAATAAACAGGCTTGGAAAATTAGTAACTTTTATTACCTCACTTATGTAATTAAAATTAGTAAATTTTAATTACATAAGTGAGGTTTATCTATTTATTTTTAACTAATAGTTAATTTAAAGATGAAAGACTTTCCTATCATTTTTTTCGCCCACGCTTTTCAGGCGTTTTCAGAATGTAAATAAGATAGCGGCGTTTATTCAGAGCAAGGTAGAAAGAAGTGCTATTTAAACAAGAGTTTCAGAAGTTAGTGTCAGAGCGTGTCTGCCTAGTCCAGGCCACGTTGTGTCATGATTATTAGCGATTTGATTCCGTGGCGTTGAGTAATTCTAGCCATTTGGCTTGCTTTGCCGGTTTCTAGAAGCCAGAACCTTTCTGCGTGTTAAATTATTCTGTAAGCCATTAGGGTAATCTGCCGCATGTGAATTAGTTCAGCATTACGTATTTCTGTTAAGCCAGAACTGATTGGCTTGTGTAAATTCAATTTGAGTCATAGTTAATTCTTGTGTTAAAATAAAAGGGCTATTTATACCCTTCTCCTGACTTTGTCTGTCTGCAGTTTGAGATAAGAGGATTATTCATCTGCAGTCTTTCTAGAGTTCACCAGTTTAGGCTACCAAAGAAGGTGGGATTACAGATTGAAACCTCATATAAAATTAAACTTTTTTGTGTATTCACTCTGTAATAATGTATATTATTTTTCGTAATAAAATTGTATTTATTTTTAAGTTTATTTTATTTATATTTTAGCTTTTAAGTTGTCAGAGTATCGCCTATTTATAATAACAACTACCATTTCTTTGGCAGCAGTATTTTTAGCAACTTCTTGTAGCAGTTTGAAATGGAGTAAGTCTATTCTTTTAATTTCTTAATACTACTTAAACACAATATCGACACACTTATGCTAGTTAACTTCTATGTAGTTAAATTCTAAATAGCGCTCATAGGGATAGTGCGCGGTGCACACTCGTCTGCTTTGACTGTGAGTTTTCTAAAATTATTTTTTCATCTAATGGTGTTTTTCGTATTTTTTGCGCGTAAGTTTATGTTAGGTACAAATGCCGCTAATTTAATAATTATGTAACTGTAATAAAGTTACTTCAGTTGCTAACAAGATCATGTATGTATTTTACATTATAATTTATATATTTTTCTAATTTAAATTTGTTTTTAAATTTTTAATTTCCCTTAGACCAGCATGGAACAGAGCTTGCTATTGAAGAAATCTTTTATTTTTCATACACAGTTGTCATATTGGCACGCTTACTGTTTACACACTTGGTACATTAGATTATTGTATTCTTTTCTAGCCCTTTAGCATAGAGTATTGGCATTTTCATTGAATTGCGTTATTTCATTGCATTGTGTATAGATTATTGGCATTTTCATTGCATTGTGTATAGATTATTGGCATTTTCATTGCATTGTGTATAGATTATTGGCATTTTCATTGCATTGTGTTATTTCATTGCAATTGTGTATAGATTATTGGCATTTTCATTGCATTGTGTATAGATTATTGGCATTTTCATTGCATTGTGTTATTTCATTGCATTGTGTATAGATTATTGGCATTTTCATTGCATTGTGTTATTTCATTGCATTGTGTATAGATTATTGGCATTTTGATTGCACTGTGTTATTCGAATATTCCAATATTTTTTGTGCTATGCAGCCTTTTAGGGTTTATCTTATTAATTTTTGTTATCACATTTATTAGGTGTGTTTGCAATAATTTATATATACATATATAGTACAATATATACAACAAATATATAGTACACCAAAAATATTCAAATATTATTTTCACGCAAGTGTTGCTGAAAGATTATCAACTCAGTTTTCTAAAACTAGAAGAAATCCCAGAAACAGCAGAAATACATAAAAATACCTAAAAAAAGAAACGGAAAAGAAATACAATTAAAATCTGAATTCAACGTTATCAAAAGAATGCAGATCAGATATCAGCTGAACTCCACTTCTTAGGAAAACCACTGTGTTTATCTGTAATCTATATTCCAATTTATTTTCTATTTTATTATCTCTATTCTGTGTTTTTTTCCCTAATGGGTACGTTAAAAAACTTTCAGAAGATGATTTCAATAAATGAGCACACCATTCGGATGTATAGATGATATAATTACGTTCAACAATAATAATCTTATTAAGCAACTTCAACCTCAACTGTTTAAAATTAAATGAGACCAATAAGAATAATTTAATTGTAGATTACCTTGATCTAAGAATTTCTAATCTAAAAGACTATTTTGTTGAAAGAAGAGAATTCAATTTTTCAACATGTAGGGATTTATATTTATTTTAAATAACCAAATAAATTTAAGTTACTTTCCTATAAGCCTTCATTCCCTTAATTACCAGTGCCAGAATATTTAAATTTTGGTAGCGCATGTAAGGAATGCAAGTTATACCAGTGGGAGAAAAATTTTAAATATCGATGTTCTAGTTGGGAAAGTTAGTGAGAGTCTGGGAAATCTCTGTGCATGGTTGTACGCAAGCTTCGGCTTAGCAGTAGTTATTGCTGGTAAGACGTGGCTTAGTAGCTATTATCTTGCTGCCACTAGACTCATCTACGCGCTGTAGGATACAGGATTCATTGAGCCCTGTGGTTTAATTCTACTACACTCACGTTTGTGAAAATTGCAACACCAAGAAGGAATCGTCATAATTGAATGCAATTTAATACACAGTTGAGTGGTAGTGGTACAAATAAATGATTAAATGTTCAAAGCAAACAAACAAGAACAAGAGATCAGAATCAGTATTTTGTGTGGCCACCACGCGCCGCAATAAGTGCTGCTACACGACGTGGCATGGAGTCAAACAAAGTTTGAATGTCTGACTGAGGAAGAGCATTCCATATCGTTTGTACGCGTACCCAAAGTTCGTCTGCAGACGCAACAGGACGAGGATCACGAGCAAGACGCCGACCAATGACATCCCACACATGTTCAATTGGCGACATATCCGGGGAACACGCAGGCCAAGGAAGAAGCTGTACCTGCTGCGCTGCAAAGAAGGATTTAACAATCCGAGCAGTATGAGGGCGGGCATTGTCCTGTTGAAATACAGCGCCTGGCAAGCTTTGAAGGAAGGGAACAGCTTCGGGCTGTAGAACTTCACGGATATACCGGTTGCTGTTCAGATTGCCCACAATTCGTAGCAATTGAGATCGTCTATGATATGCTATGGCGCCCCAGACCATAACTCCGGGTGTTCGTCCACTGTGGCGTTCGATAATGCACTCCGGAAGGTGGCGTTCACCGGCATAGCGTCTGACACGAATGCGGCCATCATGGTACCACAAATTAAAGCGGGATTCGTCAGAAAACACGACATGCTGCCAATCAGCACGCCAGTCTCTATGCTGATTGGCCCATTGTAGCCGCAGGCGGCGATGGTCGTGCGTTAGGGGGATCCTGTATAAAGGAGTCCGTGCGCGCAGTCCACACTGCAGCAGACGTCTACGAATTGATGAAGCACACAATGAAACACCTGTAGCTATTGACCACAGTGCTGCCAATTGTCTAGAGGAAGCTGTACGGTCCGTCCGCGCCATGCGGACCAGGTGTCTATCATCGCGAGCTGACGTCACATTTCGGGGTCCACTCCCGGATTTCCGAGTTGTCCGACACTCGTCCGTCCACTGCTTCCAAACGCGCATCACTGTGCTGCTGTTACGCTGCACACGAGAGGCTACTGCACGATACGACAATCCAGCTTCACGAAGGCCGATGATTCTCCCTCGTTCAAACTCTGTAAGTTGTTCAAATCTCGCTCTCTTTCGTCGACGAGGCATAAGTACAGATTGAGTTAACGTTTACCACTAGCAGATAACCACCGATAACCATACACGCCTCGCTACAGCCGTCTATTTATTCGGATCCATCAGCCGTTCAGAGGGCGCTGCTCAGCATACGCATGCGCTACGGATTTGCAATTCTAATCATTTGCATATCATGCGCTACTTTGCATTTCCTGAAAATTTCAGCTCACTCGCGTAAGTCCTTCATGGTGTTGCAATTTTCACAAACGTGAGTGTACTTGTGAATATCTCCAGTTTTGAGTTTTGATTCTGCTGTTTTAGTTACCTCCCAAGTAGAGGCGTAGTATGTTAGCGTCAAGTTGACACACTGTAAATAATTTAAAGAATTTAATAAAGGGTACTTTTAACCCTTCTTCGATACAATCACTATTTCTCCAGATTCTACACAACAGATAGACAGGAGAACCTTGCAAACAATAAAACTTATAAACTGGAATACAAACATCTCTAAAACAGATATTGTAAATACAACGTTTAATAAGATTGCCAGGTCTTCTTACTAAAGTTTTACAAGAAAAGTAAATTCCATTTAATTTCATTGTTGGGTGCTCTACATCCTATAATTTTTTAAGACAATGAACTTTTTATCTGAAAGCTCAAGTAAGAGAAGGATAAAGAAGGAATAAATAAAAAAATATTTAAAATGTAAATTTTAATTACATAAATATTGTATAATTTTTCTTACTATACTTTTATTAGAGGGCCTTCTCTGTTCTAAGTAGTCATGTTAAGTCCATGGCGTAAAAATTTTATTCTTTTCTAACATTTGTTCTTTATTTTCGTTTCTTACTTGCATTATTTCAATACATTCCAATTTTGGTTTTAGAAAAAATACATCTTACTAAAAATTCAGCTTTGGGAGGTTTTATCTCCAATTTTTATCGCCAATCGCAGCAAACAGCCAAACCTAAGCGTCACATTTCTCCCATTTTGAATTACTTTCTTTTATTCATTCAACAGATAAGTTTTACTTTTTCTTACTTTGATAAAAAAATTTTTGTCAGCTAACAGTCCAGTTCACAAATGTGATTTGAGTTCTTTCTTTATATTTTACAAATTGAATTTTAATATTGTAAATTCTCTATATTACTTTTGCTTTTTAGGAAAATTGAATTAATTTCATTTAAATTTGTATTTATGTATTATTATTCCATATGAAAGGAAAGCGACTGTATAGAGGACGCATTCAGAACTTTAGGATGAACTATAATTATTAAATAATTTAAAATGGTTCAATAACTAATTTTGGATGAACAGAAACATACAGTGGTTTTCCTAGAAAGGGGAGTTTAATTTAGATCTCATGTACCTCCCCTTCATAACGCTGACTCAGATTTTATTGTATTCGTTTTCCTTTCCTTTTACTTTTATGTATTTATGTTGTTTTCGGTATTTATTTTGGTTTCAAAATACAGAGTTGCTGGGTTTTTTTAAACAATTTTATTGGGAGATTTCGCGATTTTACTGGTTTTAAATTTTATTTCATTCATGTCTTTGCTGAATTAGATTCGAAATTTAATCCTTTTTAGCATATATATATACACATGATAAAAAGAAAGAAGTGTGTAAATAGGATTTTAAAAATTTAAATCCAGCGCTATTGCTCCTAAGATTTTCATACAATAATTAATGGAAGCAAATTATACCTTCAGGCAATTTAAAATTCTGAAAATAAAAGAAAATTAAACTGATATATAAACTAAAAAATGTCAATATCCTTTGTTTAAAAATGGTAGATTACTGTAAATACTAAAATGGAAATTAGTATGAACAATACCAAATTAAATTATGCGAAATTTTACATAGTAATTAATGCAGTTTTAGTAGCTATTTTCTGCTGAAATCTTCAGGAGGTAGTTAGCGGGAAATTCATACTTAATTAAGCATCTGATACACAAAAATACATTTCTTTCTTCTTAGCTTATCAGATTTTTTTAAAAATTAAAATCAAATTATAAAACATGCATATACCCATGAAAAATTGAGCAGACTACCTCAACGCTCTTTTAGGGACCAACCTAAAAGTTTTTTTTCTTCTTTCTAAAACACTATACCGTGTAAACGGCCCAACCTAAGAGTGTTAAAGAATCTTGGTCAATAAGGTAAACAAAAATGGGGGGAAAATGGTGTCTTATACATAAAAAAATTTCTCTCAAAACTGAAGAAAAGTAATATTTAAATTGTCGTATTAGTGCTACTAAAATACTAATACAACAATAGCATTGTATTTAATGCTTCTACTAATACAGCATAAGAACTTGGAAAAAATCTATACAATTAATTCTGGTGACAAATGTATATCAACGAGTCCGAAATTTACAATAAAAATATATCTAAAGATAATATCTAAGAAAATTTGCCCTTATTTTTGTGTACAGACTAATTATTGATAAATGTGCAATATGATACCGCGATTTTTCAAAATTCTATAAGACATTCTTTTTATTTAATGTTTAATTTGTTTTTTGCACATATCTCCGTGTAGTGAACGTAATGAACAAACTAAATATATCATAATTTTATTGTTTGCACCACTGAGTACAGCGGAAAAATGTCTTTTCAATAAAGCATTTATGAATAATTTTTGAATTTCTGAAAAGCGTTCGATTTTTTAGAATATGAGATTTATGATTTAAAATTTTAACATCTAAGAATTAATCGGCTATAAAGTTCTGAAATTTTCGCAGATTAGGAAATAAACTTCTCACCCTCTTTTGAAACAATGATGGAAATTCATTATGATGAAAAGGGTTAAAAATATTGAGTAATTTCCGACAATTTTTAATGTGTTCCAGTCTGAAGCAAAAATAGCGTTTCTCATAAATAAATTGCATCTGAGTTTACCATGTTGGTGAATTGAATGATGAAGTTTACCTCTTGGCGTACTAGCGGTATTTCCTTATTATAACTTCTTTTTAGTGATAACGTGTAACTGACACTAAAAAATAAAAAATAAAATACGATTAAAAAAAGCATTTATTTAAAATAGATATGATAATTAATGCACTATAAGGAAAATACAGCTAAGCATAGAGTTTAATGTTAATGACAAATTAAGTGATTCTATTTACATAATTAATCTACAGTTTTATACTGGGAAAAATAAAAGTCAGGAGTGCTCATGATAAATTTTGGAAACGTAACGGCCTTAACAGACTAATTAAATTAATAAAATATTAAAAAAGATAAAAGCTTATATATTTGCAATGCAATTAAACTAATAGATTTTGTTAATTAGGCGTCCCATGATTTTATTATTCGTAATGTAAATTGCAGACGAATTCGTTAAATAGAATTATTTAATATATTATTCATATTAAGCAATATAATGATTATTTTTAGCCTTTTAGTGCATTAATTATATATCCATTTTAAATAAAGGTTATTGTTTGAAACATTTTTTTAAAATTTTATTATGCTTCGAAGAATAACGAATTTATAATTTTTGAAAAAAACTCAGGCCAATTAAAAATTTTCTCTGAGTTTCATATATATGCTATATTAATTATGTCATTATTCGGATGATTACTTTTCAGAAGCATGCTTGTAGAAGTGTATAAGCTATAATAGTAATATGCGATTGCTATGCGCAATTATATATTTAACATGAACTTTTTAATTTATTTGTTAAATAAATTTATAATGAATATATTTCATAAAGTAATGCTTTCTTAGACTTTAACTAATTATTTAGCTAATTAACTATTAACTAATTATTTAACATTGTAGAGATATTAGGTATTTTGTTTTTACAGAAGAGATGAAAAATGAACAATGGCCTTGCCGGGACTCGAACCTCGAACCTCTCGAATATGCGTCGAGCGTTCTGATCATCACATCACGAAGGCATGCTAAGAAGGCGAGAGAAATACCTTATATAATTTACCTTTTAAAGGGCAACTGGGGATTAGGAGACCCAGTCACCAAATCCTAGTGGTGGAGAATCATCATCCACCACCCTTTTAGTTTGAGCGCCACTTAGAGATATTAGGTTATATAGAAGCAGGAGAGATAAAAAAATGAGCAATGATTTCGCCGGGACTGGAACTACGGACCTTTAGAATGCGTCTCGAGCCTACACCAAAGAACCTCTATGTAAAGAAGGGAAGGCTCCATAGACGTAATGTAAACCACTTTGTCTGCAACGCCGCTACAAAGAAAAGGAAACATTCGCCAAGAGATTTGGCGACGGAATCTGTTGGCGAGAATTTCCCCTCTGTGATATGCCGGTTCTTTGGTACCTAGCCGACATTTTCCCCCTCCGCGACGTGTATAGGAAATTGAGGAACACGGGTTAAGATGAATCGTTTTTTGACTTGTCGCGATAATTTAAACTCAGAAATGATGAAATATTAGGTGAAGTTTCACTTTCATTGGCTGTTGAGCTTCCATTGTCCATATCGCTACTTGAAACCAAAGAATCTATTCTTTGTTTAAACTCTTGCTAAACGTAACGGTCGAACCTGTCCAAACCAACTTCGACATTCAGCTTCGAGCTTTGGCGCTTTTTGGCGACAGATATTTCACGCATGCGCAGTTGTTTCCCTTTTCGTTGGAAGGAAGCCACTTCTGATTCTCCGAAGTTTTCCTTCTTAACAGTACATATTCTTTGCCTACACCACGAAGGCATGCTAAGAAGGCAGAAGAAATACCTTATAACATAAAAGATTTATGATAACTTATAATCTTTCTAACTACTTTGTCTATGCCTAACTTCGTAGAAACCTAGTTCAACTATATAACGACTTATCTCTGAGTCCAAGTGTGTAAATGGAAAAGTCCAATGAAGGGTTAAACTCACGCTTTAAATACCACAAACTAAGAACACAGACGGCCCTTTTCTCGGGCTTACAGGAAAGCCTCCACTTGGGCTTTGACTCAAGATGAGAAACTAAGAAAATAATCTAATGTTAAACTAAACTGAACGTAACTGAAGCTGTACAGAACTATCTCACTTAGTTGGCCCTGAATTAAATTAACCTTTCTTTTCTTTTCGCCATCGACGGAACAGCTGGCCCACTGGGTTAGGTGCTTTTCAGCC
>KK112722.1:78385-104542 GCA_000611955.2 Stegodyphus mimosarum | reverse complement strand
GCTGGCGTTGATATTTTGTCAAGATGCACATTCATTTTACAAACAGCATTTAACATACCTTCTGAATCGTTTTCATTTGCAATTTCAGCAAGTCTAGAAAAGTTCGCATTAAATTTTTTAATTTCTGAAGAAAATGCAGAATGTTTTCTCTCTGCACTAGATAAATCCTGAGTCTGCTTTGATGCATTACCTTCTGTGATTTTAAATTTATCTGCCTGACTGTTTTGCAAATTAACATTTTCGGGAAGTGAGGCATCATCCGAGTCAGGAATTGATGACTTTTTCATACTTTTGAAAAATTCAGGTTTTGTATACCCCATTGCCAGATATGCAATTTCTTCAAAATCTTTCGGAAGCAGCTTAGGCAGGCTTCTGAAATTTATATTCAATTTCATATTTACAGCCCACAGATGATTGCAAAATTTTCCTTGAGTTCCAATTGCACAATCACACATCTCCATGTCTTGCAAAACAGTATAAAATGTCTTTTCATTTTCAGAAGATGGCACATAATACATGTTTTCGTCAATAGGGTGGACATCTAAGTCTTTGTTGCAATTTTGTGGGTCGCCAAAAATCTAAGTCTTTTGTTTGCAATTTCTAAGCCATACAAAGAGGTTTCATGATACGATGGTTTGCAGATTCTAGCATTCTTTTCATGTAGTACTTTTCCATGACTAAGCATACAAATTCAACTAAAGAACACATGTTGTTGAAAATGGCATCACTACGCCACCCAATCAAAAGACAGATGGGGACTGACGTCATAGGACGCCAGAGAACGAGACGAGAGCTTTTCACGAGGACGATGACGATGTTTGCACTCTGTAGTTAGATAGTTATTTTCCTTTCATTTATTATGTGTGTATGTGTAAATAAATCTTTTTATTAGGTTTAAAGATTTCGAGTGCTCTATTTATACAAAGATAGCTGTTAAATTCATCGGGTAGATGACTTACGAATCATTTTCTGAGCTAGCCATGAGAACGAAAGCCCATTAAGCAACACATGTTAAAAGCTTTACATCTTTCTAATACAATATCTTTAAATATTCTTATGGATGATTCAACCATATTGTTTGTATTATGCCCTTTGAAAGAAGTTCCTGCCCTGTAACAAATAGCCCCTTCTATTCTTCTCTCCCAAAGCATTTCAACATGAGAAATGTAGTTCTCATATTTGCTAGCACATGGATAATGTAGTAATGTGAAATATTCTTCAGTAACTTCAATTTCATTGGGTGCATATAAAATATTTCCAAAGAGTTCCATTAAATACTTCCTTTCGTTTTTTAAGATATTATTTTTACAGTCCCAAAGCCAACGCCATAAAGCTTGAGTTACATGGAATGTACACAACAGTAAACGAGAGTTACGGTAAGTGACTTGCAGAGCTTTTCTCTCTGCTTTACAATCATCCGTCATAAATAAATCTGGTTCTCCTTTTCCTCCAAAGGCTCGATCACCCATTAATTGTTTAATAAAAGCATTAACATATGTTTCTTCTGTCTGTGAAGAATGCAGTATACAAGCCAGTGGATTGGCTCCTATTTTTGTTGCTGTAAACATGAAAGTAACACATGTATTGGTCTGATCACATGATCCACTTGTATCAACAAATACAATGTCTCCTGAAAATGGTTTATCATGAGCTCTTTGCATGATAGGAGTTACAATTACAGTTATCAGAGGATTTTCTTTAATTGTCATGTGCACTCCACATCCACTAAGTTCTTTTTGCTTGTGACACAAAGCTTTAAGTAGACTCTCTCTGTCTCTTCCACCAAAGTTAGACAACCTGCATAAAAATAATTTTACATTTTGAAAAAAGCATGTTTCAGTGAAAAAAATTTAAAATCATTTCTTTACAAGGTACAACAGATTTTCAAATAATAAAATTACACGAAAAACAAATTTTCCCCTTTACATTTCGCTTATTAGCAGGCGAGCCCTAAAATCACTAAAGACTGGTAGTTTGACCCAGGTTTGAATCCTTGTGAGCAGGGCTGCTGCATGGGAATTTTCATCCAAGTCCTCCACAAAAGTATCCCTCCTCATAGGCAGATAGTTGAGTTATTCTGCCTTAATCACTTCACCCACTAAATTTTAAACCAGGGTTTGTTAAACTTTTTTCAGTCGTGATCCCTTTTTATCAATCAGAATTTTTGGCGACCCACAAGACCCCATAATATTTACAAAAATTTTGTGGGATCCCATAAGTAACTGTGCAAATCCGACACACGCATGACTGAAACTGCAAATTTTTTCACTTTTACTGTAATATACTATTGCAGTTTCAGGTCATTAACTTTAATTCCTAATTTTAAGACATAGAACAATGTGAACACTTTAAATAAGTAACAGACAAAATGACAGTGTCATGTTCAAAGCAAGGAAAATGAACGATTATATTATAAAAAGAATGCATCGGAACGTTTTCTTTTTTTCCTTTGTCTGTATTGCACTTATCTTTACCTATTTTCAGATACGTAGTGTAAAAATATTTGGTAATTGTGAAATTATTATATAAAGTTAAAAGAAATATCAAAACTGCTGAAATTTTTGGCGACCCCCCACTATTAATGCAATTTCTTGGTTTTTCTCTACATGTAATCTAAATACAAGCTACTTTCCTTTAAAAAGTCTTCTCATGAAGGCTACTCACCTTCCAGACTGGTAACTTTGGAGTTCTTTGCCTTCATCTAAATAACTGGTTAGTCTATATTTTAGGATGCCCCTTGGATTATTGCCAAGTTGTTGTTTCATTTATCGCTAAATTGTTTCATTTAACCATAAAATGGGATATGTGATGAGATAAATGTGAAGTTTCTGTATGATTTGGAATGAAAGGGAAAAAACATTAATTGTTTGCTGCGTAAATGAAGGTTTACTTAGTAGTCATTATAACTGTCCTGTTTGTACAAAGGAAATGCATATGGTCGAACATAAAGACCGTTCAGATGTCTTTGAATGGGTTTGTCACAAGAAAGGTTCATGCAGGAAATGCCACCGACAGTCCAGTACTACGGAGGATATTTTTTGCTCTTAAGGCCCGTTTCCACTACTGCGTATGCGTTTCTCCAATCAGCGAGCGAATTCCTTTTGATTGACATCTGGTGTCCGTCGACGGATGACGGAACGGTCATAGGTCATAGGTCATCATTCTTATAATTGGTAACGACCCGAGGGTCTCTGCCAATCTATAATAGCTTTAAGAACTTTAAATGAAGTAAGCAAAATCCAATTATATGGAACATCCATCTGCACTTTCCATGCTTAGATCGTCCGTGAATGACCTATTAACACGCAACAGTGAAAGTAGTATATGGATAGCAAGAGCAATCTTTTCCAGTGGTGAAGAGCATCATCCTTCTTCCTGCACGTCTCGTCGTTGAATGAAGTCTTGCTGTGAGTGAAGAAGCAGATAACGAAGTGAGCGGAGCATAGTGCGTCGTCTGAACGTAGTTATCGTGGTTATAAAGGTCATCATCCAATCATAATGCAGTAAAGTCTCTATCTACGCAGTAGTAATATTAAGTAAAAAAGTAGAAAAAACTATGTACAATATTAATAGGTTACCATAATTCATAGTGTATAGTTCTCTTGGTTATAAAGGTCATCATCCAATCATAATGCAGTAAAGTCTCTATCTACGCAGTAGCAATATTAAGTAAAAATGTAGAAAAAACTATGTACAATATTAATAGGTTACCATAATTCATTATGGTGTATAGTTCTTGGACGCTTACAACGTTGTATAACTGTGTAGTCATAGTCTCCTATGCTCCGGACAGCTTCGTTACTGTGATTATCACATTTCGTGAAAAAGTTGTGAGAGGAAATTAATATCTGGCTGTCGAGAGGCTTTATTTTCATGCTATTGTGGATTGCCGAATTCCTGACGAACCATGGAGATCCTGATATTGAGCGGAGAAATTTATTTTGGAGGCGTTGTAAAATCTGTCTATTGCTTCTTGCTGTGGCTGCCCAAGCCGGCGATGCATGCAGCAAAATATGTCTTATAGCTTGAAGGTACAGAATACGCTTAGTGTTCATGTTCAATTTTGAGTGCTTATTAAGTAAGGCATAAATCGACATAAAAGACTTGTGAGCTTTCTCTCTTATGTACATAATATGAGGTTTGAAAGTGAGCTTATTATCGAGGATAACTCCTAAATATTTAACTTGAGTTGTGGTGGGAACTGTGGCGCCATCTATTGTTACATCATTTACTTCTTTTCTATTGTATCTAAATAAAACAACTTGAGATTTGCTGGGATTTATTTTTACTTTCCATGCTGTAAACCATTTATGTATAATATTGGTCGCGTTTTGTAATTTTTCTTTAGCTCTGTTTGGATTAAGTGAATTGCACATGATCACAGTGTCGTCTGCGTAGCAAGCATAAGTTATTTCAGGAGTATCTGGCATATCATTGATGTATATACAGAAGAGAATAGGAGAAATTAGACTGCCCTGAGGAAGACCTGCATGGATATTTTTGATATTGGAGAGAGTATCTTTAATCCGTAGCTGAAGAGTCCTGTTTTTAAGGTAACTAGCAATAATGAAAATTAAATCAGCGGGGAAATTGTAATTCATCATCTTGATAATAAGGCCGGCATGCCAAATCTTATCGAATGCCTTTTCGATGTCAAGGAAGAAGGCTGCGACTGTTTCTTTTTTATTCAGGTGTGACGCAACGTTTTCTGTAATTCTTGTAACTTGTTGAGTAGTAGAGTGACCAGCTCTAAATCCAAATTGGTAATTTTTTAACAAATTTGAGGTATCAATAAAATTCTTGATTCTGCTAGCAATAATTTTTTCGAATAATTTTGCCAAAGCGGGCAGTAAACTAATCGGTTTGTATCCACTCGTGACTGCTCCGTCTTTACCTGGTTTCTTGAAAATTATGATTAATGCATGTTTCCAGATTGCAGGGAAATAATTAATTTTAATTCAAGCGTTGAAACTTTTTGTGATGAGTACAATTGAAACTTTTTGTGATGAGTCCTTTTCGGTCAAGTTGTTTTAAGGCTTTATTTCCGATTCCATCGTAACCGGCGGCTTTCTTTGGATTTAATTCTTCAATGCAATTCTTAACTTCTCTCGGGGTAGTAAGATTATTGTTACAGCTTCTATTGAGGGCAATGAAATCTTTTACATGATTTTCCACATTGATATCATTTGGATTATTAGAGGGTTTAAGGAAAATTGGTTTTCAAAGTCGCTGGCAAAAATATTTGTGATATCATCTGCATTATAATAGAGTTAATTATTATGTTTGATTGGGCCGATTGTGTTTTCTTCTTTTCTGAGGGCTTTACTAATTCTCCAAACGGACGAGTCATGATGTGAAAGACTTTCAATGAAATTCTCCCAAGCATCAGAGCGGTATTTAATCATTAATTGAGCGAGTTCTTTATTACTTCTATTGTAGTTTCTTCTATCAATCGGGTTGTTTGTGCGTTGAGCAAGTTTTCTTAATCTCTTCTTTTCTTTGATATATAAAGAGGGAGTGTAATATCCGTATTATTTTTAGTGAATTGCGCATTTTGCAGAGCAGTTTGAATTTTGGTGTTTAGATTTAGAATAGTATTGTTAATTTCTTCCTTCGTATGCTGTTTTGCTGTAGCAGAGATATTGCTATTTATTTCTTGGTGAAATCTATCCCAATTTGTTTGAGTACGTAGCGGTGGTAAGCCGTGCCGTAATCCATACAAAGTAAATAAGATAGGTAGATGATCAGATGCCAGGTCGTTTTCTACTTTAAGCAGCGGTTGTTGAGGGATATTGATAGTTAACATGATATCTAAAATGTCCGAGTTAAATCTTGTAGATGGGATGTAGGTGTGCTCCGGCGGAGCAAAGAGCCTTACATTATTGTTGAGTATATAATTGTGTAAAACAATGCCGGCCTGGTTATTCGTTCGGCAATTCCAACTTGTATGAAGTTCAACAATATTCAACTTCCAAACGTACGTCTGCGGAAGGTTGGGGTCACGTGGTAAAAAAGGAGCAATCAGGTGTTGTCACCAAAAATTAATGACAGCAGAAGTAGCGATCGATGAACTCTGGCTCAGGGAAAGAATATTTTGCCAAAAAATACTTATTTCTAAATTAACATTATAGCGAAGAATCTGCGTACTGAAAAAGACTGCAATCAGCTGAATTTAGTTAAAAAAATGATAAGAAAAATAAGATAACTGCAACTACAGTACTAGTTCGCAGAGAGCAGTGATTACTGTCAAGGAAATCAGGCGCAAAAAATATAATATCAAGTCCATGAAATAGGAAAATTTGTCCTGAAAATTATTTTCTAGTTCTGCATACACATTTACCTTTTCATGATAATGAACGTCTAACTATAGCAAATCAGATATGGCATGAAAAAATTTGTTACTTTTTTCTTTTGAAACAGGTAAAAACTAAAAACGTTAATTATAAATTAAATTTAATAGACTTTTAAATATTCCACTGCATTAAAGAGTACGATAAAGTTATATTTCTCTATTTACAAATATACCTTTTTGGTTAGCATATATTTGTAAGCACATGGAATATATTTTTAGCAGTCTGTTTAACTTCAATCGGAACGCGGCTTTAAAAAATTGTGTTTTTTGTAAGAAATGTCCTAGAAGCTGAAGAACAAACTCTGGTGAATTTTTTAGACGATGGCACACTGAAATAGAACCAAAAAATTTATTTTTATGAATTCATTTTCTTGATAATGTAAATAAGCCAAAATTGCTAATCACGTTAGGGTGGTGATAGCGTAGTGGTAAAGCTGAGGATAGCAACATGCGAATTTTTGGGTCGTGAGTTCGAATCCCTTACTTTTTTTCCAACCTGTTTGTAACTTTCTTAGCTCCGTGTTCCAATTTGATCTATATTTGTGTTTTAAAATTTATTTCTATTATTGTGTGCACTAAATATAATGTTTTATTTATGCTCTTATATATTTAAATTTTCCCCTCAAGAATTTATTTTAAAAGTTATAATATAATACGAATTTAAAATATACTCCCTGTATATATATAAATATCTTTTTGTTTTACGTTTCACTTACGGAAATGTGAATGTACATGCATGTGATGAGACTTTGGGATGTTTCGAGCTCTAAACGTTCAATACCAATGAACATGAGACTGTATTCATGCACTGAACATATTTAATAAAACAATTTTTAAAGAACTTATTATAATAATTGCTTTAAAATTCAGTTCTCTCCAGCTGAAGCACAGGAATTAATTAATTAAATATTTCCATTTTATTTACCTTAGATATGCATACATATATAAAGAGAAAAAACATTATCTTTATAGCTTCTTCCATAAAAAGCTATAAATTTAAAATTTATAAATTCAAAATAATATTTTATGGATTATGCATAAAATATAACTGCACATAGTGCATTTTGAAGCAAACGAGATTTCTAATAAATTATCCAGCTATGACACTGAAGAAATTGATGCTAAAATTTTATATACTATCAGTTTTCTCCCCAAATTTGCGCTTTAAATGTCTAACTTTTTTATTGGTTTTTCAGTAACAGTACATTTTAGTTTTAATTCTATATTATTTCGTTAATATAAGTCTTCTAGAAACGCAAAGAAAGTTTTTTAAATTATTCCAGCTTCTATGCAGTTAGAGATGTTCATAATATGCATTATAACCTTACCTATCTAAAAATTGCTAACTTGCTTTACTTTCACAGTTCATAAGCAGAACTAAAAATTTCCAATAACATCGAATTTAAATATTTTAAGAGTCCGAATTCCGTAAGTTAAATCAGAGACCTCTGGTGGCAATAAATGCAACTGACCACCGAACTTCCGTAAACGTAAATCCAACGCAATAGTGCAAACGGTTGTCCGTCTGCGTAATGCGTTTCTCCCAACACGCTACGCGTTGGTAACGCACTAATGGAAACGGGGCTTAACTCTCAATCGGAGAGGCGCCAAATTAGTTTCAAAGTGGAAGACCTACTGAGATGTCATGAAAAATGGAAGGCTTGTGGGAGCCGTTAGTAAAACGAATCTAACTAATATTAATTAATGTACATATTTCAGTATTAGTAGTGTAGTTTTGGTATTTAGTTTTGTGTGTGCAATAAATGTTTCAAATACAAGAAGGTGGAGTCAGTTTCTCTATGAGGCGAGACAGCAGATAAAGTGATCACACCTTTAATTCTTCCTCTCTGTTCTAAAAATCGTATTAACGTCTCTGGATTGCGTCATTTCTAGATCATTTCATCTTGCATGGCCTGCGAAATGCTGATGACGTTAAGATTGAGAACTGAAATTTTTCTAACTTAAACCACCTTTCTCTTCGTGTGTTTCCATACTGGATTAACTACGCATTTCAGTTTCTCTCCATCTTTGCATATTTTTTTAATATTCTTTTATTTGTATAATAAATGCGCTATGTAAATTTACATAACAGGCTCTCTCTAACAGAAATGACGAAAAAAGCACATATCCCATTTCCATGTAAATACTTTTTCTTGCAAAACAATTATCGTACTTTTAACAGTTTAAATTCATTCTTTAACAAAATACAAATAAACTATTAATAAGATCAGTAGGTTATTTAAAATATATTCCACACAATTCCCCTTAGCTTTCATTCATAAAATAAAAAAATTATCGAATGAAATAAACGCTGTTTTTCCTCGCTTTACTGGAAAGCCCACAAGGTATGTTTGGCGTTAATTACGAAGACTGCAAGGCGATAACTCACTATTCCAAATATGACCGCCAAGCAGATGTTTCGTCCAATGAGAGCAGACCGTAGGAAAATAGTCTGTAGGCTTTGTGAATATGCTGTAATGCGTTTCTCCCAATACGCTACGCGTTGGTAACGCACTAATGGAAACGGGGCTTTATACTTATGTGTTGATGGCAGTAAACATATTCTAGTTCAGATAATTTTAGAAAGTTTTTGGATGCTGTTAAGGAACTTTGTGTGCCACAGACTGAAGACACAGAAATTTCTAAATATGGCAAGTCAATATTTCCTTTTTGTACTGCTATATGTGATAAGATGTATTTCCTTTTTTATTTCATTGTGTGATTTAAAATGCAGTTTATTGGGCTTTGATTGGCTACCAATTTTATTCAATTTAGCTGATGAGTAACTTTGTTTTAATGTTATATGACGTCATTATTCTCTTGATTTTTTTTTTAAATGAAAATATATCGATGTGTACATGGACACTGCGTATGTGCAATTCGGTGACTTGTTATTTTGGTTTTGTGTAGCGGCCATCTTGAAACTGTGTTTTACTGGCCAATCGCCAGTTTTCACCACAGGGCACCCTTAAATATATTTTTACCAAATAATCAAATCCAGTCTATAAAAGAAATAAATATAGTAAAATATATAAGGATTCAGAGAATTAAATGGGCAGGACACCTGTGCAGAATGGATGAAAATCGAGTAACTAAAACGATCGGCCAGACCATTCGGCACCCGAAAAAGAGGGAGACCTCTTTTTGGTCGACTGTTTGGAAACAGACTTAAGAATTTTAAAAATTACCAATTGGATGTGCATGGTCAGGGATAGAAGAGCTTGGAATTCGATTCTTCTGGCAAGGACCCATTCTGGACTGTCTGGCTATTGAAGAAGAAACATTAAAAAGGATAAAAGTAAAAATTTAAATTATGGAATGTACTTTATTAAATTAATAACAAGTGGTCAAAAATATATATTTTAATTACTGTTATTAATGTGCATTATAATTATGGCAAATCATAAATTTGCTTAAAAAGTAAAAAACTAAAAAGCATCTATCACATTACTAAGCAATCATTAATAATTAATTACTGATATTCATATTTACTAATAAGACTCATGTTAATAACCACCAAACATTATTAGGTTTGGTGGTTATTAATGTAAATATGAATGGTGGTTATTAATAACCACCATTCATATTTACTAATATGACATTTAGTAAATATGAATGGTGGTTAATAATGTTATTTCATAACAAGATAATAGAAATAAAAGATTTACTATTATTGGGCTTTATCATACCTCCATTTTTCAAATAAATATGACACCTGTGGAAGTGTAGGATTAATTTGAGCATTCGCTAAAACAGATGCTGCATCATCCAATTCCATGTACAAAAAACTCATTTCGTGTAAATTTTTTGGCTGCAGTAGGTGTTAGACCATCATTAAAATATTTAAAAAAAGTCTCCTTTGTGTCTGTATTTATGCGCAACAAGCTATAAGCTTCTGCAACATTCACATGATGAGAATGGTTAAAAGAAATCTGAAATAAACAATATATATATATATATATATGTGTGTGTGTGTGTGTGCGTGTTACATAAAAAATCGGGTAAAGTGCAGAATCGCCCCCTTATTTGTTCGGCCCTTTTTACAAGCGTAAGAAGAATTGCATTTTTGTCAACATTCTTTTACTTTTTAAGTGAAAATGGGTCAATGTGTACATGGATAAAGTCAAGGGAGTGCGCAATGCCATTTTTGTGTAATTCTGGGATTTTTTTTAAGTGAAAATAAGTTGTTGTGTACATGGATACTGAGTATGTGCAATTCTTAAAAACGTGTTTTCAAGCAGTGGGTGATTCTGCACTTTCCACAAAAAATCTTAGACCAGTTCTGAAATCTACCAGAAGCTCTGTTTGTGAAATAAATGAAAAGATAAAATTTTAGAGCTTATTTTTTTTACAAGAAAATAAAAATTCACTGGTGACTTTTACACAGATTTGCATAATATGAAAAATTTTAATATTCAATGTTGTTGTATAAAACCTTAGTCATTCAGAATTAAAAATTCAAATAATTATAATCTTTTTTATTTATATATTATTAATATATTCTAATACTCTATTTAAATATTATTAATATCTTCTAATTCTTTCTTTATATATTATTATATTCTTTATTTTATGGTTATTCCAATACATAAGTATATATTTTACTTCTTATATCCAGATAGTATTTAATGGACCGAAATTTTTAAAACTTAAAAAAACATCATTAAACATATAATATTGATTTTTCAATTTAATTTTCATCTTTTCGAAAACATATTTACTGTAAAAAAATGTTGAATTTATACATAATCAGAATAAAAGCCTTTCTTTTTGTTTTCTTTTAGTTTTTTATGTTCATTAAAGAATACAAAATATTAAAGTGCCCGATCATTTTTGTGAGCCACTATATACTTAAAGAAGCATTAAAAATGTATTAATTTATTTGTTAACCATCTGAAGTGGTTTTTTATTAAAACTGCTGTGTTGGCACTTGTACAATTTTTTGCATATTGACTTCATATCTGGATAAGTCTTCTGAACAATCCAGTTTGTTCTACTCGCATCGCTGAATTTTGCGATGAATGAATCCCATTTACTGCTATGTGCATCACCTTTAAGATTTTTCATACACTTTACATCCACTTCAGCAGTGAATTGTTCTTCATCTCTTTCTTCAAACACAGAAATGGAATACGGTACGTCGATAAACAATAACCACTCATTAAAGATTTCCTTTAAATTTCCACTCATTATTTATATTACAATACTCTCACAATAAGGCCTTAAACCACACGATTTATTCCGCAAAAAGCACGCCGTACTACTCGTAAGTGGGGTATGGCGATTCTATTTGCCAGGTGAAACTAGTCGATATTTCCGTGACGTCAAAAATTCGAAAAGTGGGGTAGGGTTTGGAAATACGCGACCGGGGCAGGCATAACTTAAGATGGACCGCAACATGGTTTTGTAAATGAGCAACTTGTTATCTATCGATAGAACGCTGTTTCGAGCAATTAAGGGGAAGAGTGAAGCTTTACTGGCCCGAAACTTCCTGAGAATACTTGTAATGTGTGGGTTCCATGTAAGAGTTTTACTGAGGATCACCCCAAGATAAGGGACCTGCTTGACCCAGGGGATATACACTTCATACATTTGCAGAGTTTGTGGAAACTTTTTCTTTGTGGTAAATAAGATGGCGTCTGTTTTATCCACATTCAGCTTGATTTTCCATCTAACCAGCCAAGCCTCCAGTGCATGGATGTGTTCTTGAAGCTGTTGTATTGCTGGACTAGCAAATGCACTTTGTGTAAGGATCGCAGTGTCGTCGGCATACATTGCAAGTGTTGTGTTGGGTGTGGTGGGAATGTCATTCACATAGATATTGAATAAGGTGGGGCCCAAAAGGGACCTCTGGGGCACACCAGCCATAATAGGCCGGCTTGTGGAAAATGAACCAGAAACGTGAACGACAAAGTGTCTACCGGTCAGGTAGGAGTTAATTATGTTTGCGATATAGCCTGGGAGTCCCAGGTTGTGTAACTTGTATGTGAGGGCATCCAGCCATACACGGTCGAAGGCCTTTCAATATCCAAAAATAGACCACCGGTCACCTTCTTCTGCTGTAGACTGCTGCTGATAAGCTCTACAACCCTGTAGAGTTGATGAGTTGTTGAATGGTGCCGTCTGAAGCCGAATTGCGATGGAATAATGACATTGTTGTCTGCTAAGAAATCGTTGAGTCTATGGAGTACAATAGCTTCCATGATTTTGCTAACAGAAGAAAGCAAACTGATGGGCCTGTAGCTCTCAGGGGCAGTAGCTGGCTTGTGCGGATTCATCGAGGCGGGGGGATTATGAAAGAGAAAAGTGATAGCTTCGAGGCGCTTCGTCTCCATAGCAACGCCGCTTTGGAAATGGTAACTCATTGTAGTCGCGTTCCAGTGTTGGACGTGGTCTTTTCTTTGATGATGCAACTCTAGGATGATAAACAGGCAATACATGGAGAACGGGGTTTCCGATTGAAGGAATCTTTTTGAAAAAGTTAACCGAAAGTCGCTGTATAAAGCGATTAACTGGGAGAATTTTGGCTGCATTATGAATATCCTCGTTCGTAACGTACTAAGGTGCCTTATATATTTGCCGTAGCATAATATTTTGGAAAATTTGGGCATGTTTCCTGCTAGTCATTGCAGCTGCGCCCCATACGGGGCTTGCGTATGTCAGAATTGGCCTTATCATGGATTTATAGAGCAAAATCTTGTTATTAGTGGACAGGTCGCTTTTTCTAGCAAAAAAAGGCAGTAGTGGGTTTTGACTGCCTTTGCATTTGAAACTATTTTTCGAATGTGAGGTTGCCAAGTTAATTTGGAATCAAGTATAACTCCTAGATACTTGTAAGTGGGAACCCAGGGAATTGGTTCTCCAAAGAGTTTCAAGTTAGGTAAATTTAGGTGCGTTCTTCGGATAAATAAGGTGGTGGCACATTTGCGACATTAATTTTGATTTTCCACAGTCCGAGCCAGAGCTCTAGGCTAGAACGATAATCTTGCAATGCAGAGATTACCGTGGAGATGTTGGAGTGCTGAGAAATGATGGCAGTGTCGTCTGCATATAAAGCAAGATCGACATCTGGAGCTTTAGGAATGTCATTAATAAATATGTTGAACATTTGAGATGAAATCAGACTCTCTTGTGCTACACCGGCATAGATTTGGCGGGGGGTTGAGTATTCGTGGTTAACTCGCACCCGGAAAGATCTTCCTGTCAGGTACGAGTTATGAATTTTAATGAGTTGCTCCAAAAAACCAAGCCGCATGAACTTGTATATAAGCCCGTCATGCCAAGTCCTGTCAAAGGCTCTGGCAATGTTAAGATAGACCATTCCAGTTTTCTCTCGTTTACGAAAGCCTTCATGAATGAATTCGACTACACGAAGTAACTGGTGTACCGTGGAGTGTTGAGGCCGGAAGCCAAATTGTTTTGGGATTATTAAATTTTGATCACGGCTGAATTCATTCAGGCGATTAAGTAAAACAAATTCATATACTTTAGAGAGAGAAGATAACAGACTAATTGATCTGTAGTTGACGGGGAGATTTAAATTTTGACCCGGTTTTGGAATAGGGATGACTGCGCCTATTTTCCAGCAGTCAGGAAAATAACACTTTTTGAGCATTAAGTTTATTAAAACTGTACTCCATATTATGAACATAGGGGGGAAGTTTTGGATCATGCGATTCGAAATAGAAACTATGCCAGGTACTTTCTTAGGTTTCATTTTGTGAATGAATTCTAACACCTCCGGGGGGTCGGATAACGAGAAGCTAGACCCCGCTCTGTACCCTTAAAAAGCCAATTAAATTAGAGTTCTTTGTGACATCAGATTGTGGGCGTCAACTTTTGTTACGCGACGTGATGGTACTTTTTCCACTTTTACTAGTGACTTCAGTAGCGACTGAATACGACTTCCGAAGACCGAATATGTCTTCCGAAGAGCGTGTGCATTTCTAATCGAGATACATCGAAACCGCTTCTACAGCAAGTGTGTCCCCGGGGGGTCTATCGATGCTCGCAGTTTCATCGCTGTATCTCAATTAGGAAAAAACTTCCCCTTTTTACGTATTTCTGGACTTACCCATAGACTTTGCATTACGGAAATTTCAAATCGCCGTAACGGGGGTCGATTTTGGCCTAGAGAAAAAAACCTTATACTTTTCCGATAGCGTGCGAGGAGAGGAAGACCGTGGTGAAAGAATTTTTTAATAGCGTAAAACTTTTTGACCCCCCTTCGGACCCCTGCCGCCGCCCCCTGGTTGACCTAGAGACCTCGTTCTTGCCCTGTTCAACAGCTCGTATCCACATTACGCATGGGGAAAATCACGAAAACTCCCATGCGGGAACTTCTTTGAGGATTTGAACAATGGTCGATCTAGCAATTTTCAGCTAGTTTACCGTTTGGCAGAGAATGGGTCTAAAACATTGTTTAAATTATTAAACAAATGTCGGGCCATTGACTATCAGATCATTAGGCGACGAGCTCTCCAATACTTTTAACAAAACAATAAAAATTATTTAGTGCAGAACACTCACCAAGATAAGCATCAGTCACGCCTTTGCTGGAGTCACACATCACGTATTCAGGGGAATTATTCAGTTAAAATCGAAATAAATAGGTACTAAGACAATCATATCCGGTCAAAAGTCCAAAGTGGGCCACAGCGGCGACCAGGAACACTGTAAGTACTACGAAGCACACTCCAGAGACAGCAACAGCGATCGCCAGTTTTGATACGATAATGAAGCAAGTATAAAAAAGTGGAAACGGATTTCAAAGTTCAAATCCTAGGTTATTTTCATTCTGTATGCTCCACAGTGGATGGCAAAGGACGACTACCTGTTTATGTATGTTGGCCACCAGGGTGCCCGCCGTTCGTTACTTGTCACTTGTAAACTCCGCATATTATAAATTTAATAATTTAAAGTTAATTGAACCACACAACCAAAAAAGTTTCACAAAAAAGGTTGGAAAGAAGGAAGGAAAAAAGAATGAGATAAACTGTAAACCTTGAACGAATAAGCAATGAAAATAAAATAAATTAAGTATAAAAAAACTTACGCGAAACTGTAATAGGTTTGTGTCAAGTGTAATTTTATTGTTTGCTTTTCTTCTAGTACGCGCACAATATGAAAAGAATTGCATAAAACCGCTTTCTGTAGGTCAGTTCTTAGTTCATGCAAGAAAATGCCTTCCTCTCTATCGTTTAGCTACTTTACACAGCTGTAAAAAGTATATCAGTTGTCAATCTATTACTCCTTTTGGAAGAGGAGGAAAAGGCAAACAAAGCAACTTTTTTGGTAAGCGAAAGCATTTTTGCTTATGTCTAAATGCCTCATGGAGATAAAAATGAAAGGAGGGCACAACCCCGCAATACGAGTGAAGCACTGCTCCCAGGCTTTGATCTCGAGATTTTGTGTTTACATCCAGAGCTTCTTTGACAGAGTTTTGATAGCATTTCTACACACAATAATTCCATACAAATCGAAAAGCGAGACACTTCAATATGAAAGAAGCATTCATTGTTGGATGAATAATAGAAATTTGTATAGTTTAGCAACATTTACGTAAAAATCATATTTTGGTTATTTTTCGATAACTTGCGACAGCGATTTTGCGGTGCCTTTAAAACTGTATATATCTTTCGATACCGTAGATACAGTATTCGCTACTTTTATATTCCAAACACCAAAATTTTTTAAATAAAATACACGTTATATCAACCACATATTATAATTTTATTTTCATATAACTGAAAAATAATCACTTTGGATTTAAGCTTTAGGCTAAATAAAAAATGAAGTTTTACCTCTTTTTTTAAACTTTATTTAGCAACAAGTTTAATTGATGACTAAATGTAATACAAAATTATGAATGAAAAATCATTGTTATTCAGTGCATATACTTGAGTAGTGGTCTGTTATTTTTGAACGAGTTTCAAGACATAAAGAAATCAATGTTATTAATCGATATATCAATATACTTTGCATATTGTTATCTTCTGGGTTACCTCGCAGTAGGAAAATTTGAGGTATTTGTGAATATAGATCAATTAGTTGTTTTAACTGTTTTAAAAAATGAAGCAATATTATGAAGAATAAGGCAATCAAGATTGCGATCTGATGACAGTGAAGTTAATGTTTACATGCGAAATTGATATGTGAACTATGTTTGACGTTCTTAGCATTGGTTCTATGAATTTTGGTCTTGATTGTTTGATCACCTCGACGGCGTTTAGGTAACTCATGATCAGAGCTAATATCTCTATCAAGTGTGATTTCTTCATCAGCACTTGTTGTAGAATCTGTGTGTATATTAATGGGACTCCTTGCCCTATCGTTTTCATCATAATTATCACTTTTACCTGGAGCGGTACTCATCTGAATTTTGTTATTTGTGTCTTTTGTATATTGCCCCTGAAGTGCAATAATCATATTGTTACGAATTTCACATTTATTTGGCTATTTATTTAGAATTGTAATTAGATTTGCTTCATGTTGCCTTAGCAACGCAGACGATTTTTGAAGAGAAAGCTACGTCAGAAAAAAAAATAATAACAATAAAAATAAAAGAGCGCGTGTATTTAATGCTTAATAAATAAATATCTCGTAATTACTGTTGCCATCCAGAAAAATCTAGAAAAATCGTGATTGTTCTACTGATAATTAAAAAGCTTATAAAAGCCGAGGTGAAACACCTCATCTCAGTTAGTTAGTTAGTTGTTGTTGTTGCTGTTATACTTGTAGCTGTAAAAAGCGAACTGCTGTTTGTTTACTTAATGCTGTATTGATTGTAGCGATTTCTCTGTGAGATAGAATTATTTTATCTGTTTTGAACTGAGTTTTTGCTAAACGTTTGAGATATTGTGATATTGTGCGAAGATCTCTGAAGAAATATTTCCGCATTTTAATTTATTTCTTGTGGAAAGAATAAATTTTTTTTGTTAACTTTTTAACGACTTGTGCATTCAATATATAACGAACCTGTACACACGTAACAATTTTTGGTGCCAGGAGTGGGGTTTTTGAATGCCATTAACTAGAGCAATGGAAGAACAATTAAGGCAATTCATGGCAGCCTTTGCTGCATTTAAAGAAGAAATTAAAGCTGGCCAAGATTCCGTGAAAGAGGAGATGAAAGCTGGCCAAGAATCTGTTAAGGAAGAAATGAAGGCTGTTCAAGAAAAGATGGAGGAATCTGTAAAAGATGAAATAAAGGCTGTTCAAGAAAAAATGAAGGAATCTGTAAAAGATGAAATGAAGGCTGTTCAAGAATCTGTAAAAGATGAAATGAAGGTTGTTCAAGAATCTGTAAAAGATGAAATGAAGGCTGTTCAAGAATCTGTAAAAGATGAAATGAAGGCTATTCAAGAAAAGATTGAAGCAGCTCAAGAGGAAATGAAAAGAGAAATTACCAGCGTAATAGAAAATAAATTCGAGGCCATGGAAGGCAGAATTGACGCTGTTGAAAATAAGGTTGAACACATTGAAATAAGAGTTTCTGCTGTAAAAGAACAAATAGAAGGAAGAGTTTCTGCTGTGGAGCAACGAATCGAAGGAAGAGTCTCTGCTGTCCAATAACAAATCGAACAACAAATTGATGACCAGATTACTGCGGTTGCGAAAGAAGTTGATACTTTAAAGAAATTCGTAGCGACGGCAGGAAGCAATTCGGATAGTTTCAAATTTCTACCCATGAGTGCTCGTCCTTCTCTGAAGCTATCGACATATGAGAAGACCTCCAGGCAAGTGTATAAGACACAATTTTCTATAGTTGCGGAAGCTAACGGATGGGATTCCCAAGCTAAGGCCTGTCATCTTGCCGCTTCTCTGAGAGCAGACGCAGCGGATATCCTTCAGACACTTCCCGAAAACAAAAGGCTAGATTTCGAAGCTCTGTCCGGCGCATTAGAGCTTCGTTTTGGAGAGAAGTGTTTAAAAGATTATAGCAGGCTTCAGTTAAAATCCCGTCAACAGAAGCCTACGGAAACACTCCAGTAGCTCGCCACGGATGTTGAAAGGCTGTCCCACCTCGCCTTTTCGGACTGCCCGACACAAACAAGAGGAATCCTGTCCCTGCAATACTTCATCGACGACATCCGGGATCCTGAAATACAGAAAGCACTGTGAATGGCTGATGTGAAGGACTTAAAAAGTACTCTGGTGTACGCCATGAAATTTGAGGCAGCACAGCAAGCCACTCGTAGAGACCGCCACCCAATCAGAGCTGCTCACATACAAGAACCAGTGGATCCAATGACTGCTCGCCTAGACGAATTAACCAGAAAGGTGGATGCTTTGACACGGAATACTGGTGACAAGAAATCGTTCGTAAAGTGCTGGAACTGCGGTGCTGAAGGACACATTCGAAGAAACTGCAGAACACCCCAGGGCACGGATGTTAAAACCGCGCCTCTCAAGAAGGAGGGAAACTAATTCGTGGCCATCTCGCGGGGCGGAGGTTGCCAGATAATGAAAAGCCCCAGTTTAAAGCGCTTCAGATTTCTGCAGTGAGTGGCGGCAATAACGGAATTTTCATCATGGGACAAATCAATGGAATTCCTTGTAACATGACGATCGACACGGGAGCCAATGTTACCATCATTCGAAAAGATTTGGCTCAACAACTCGAAGGTAAACTTATCTGGACGCCGCCCTGCGTTACCCTCCAGACTGTGTCCGGGGAGAAGATCGATATAGAGGGGAAATTAAACGTTAACATCACGTTTGGAAGTGCCACTTACCATCACACGGCCTATGTAGCAGAAATTACAGACCCTTGCATACTCGGATTGGACTTTTTAAGGAAACACAATTTTTCCTTGGACTTTAAAAATAACGAACTGCATTCTGCCTCTGAAGACATAACTTTATTCGAAATTAATGATGAAGGAGTGAAATCTATCCACAAAATAATAGCTCAAGACGATATCACAATACCGGCAAGAACAGAAATTTTACTTCCTGGATCCATAGCCGAAAATAGAAATTTCCGCTACGGCGTCATGGAATATCCCAAGAATTGTAATAGCCCTAAAGGAGTATTAATAGCCTCAGCACTCGTCGACCTATCAGGGACCGTTATCCCGGTGAGAGTTGCCAATGTAACTGATAAGGCGAGGGTTATTAAGAAAGGTGAAGTGGTTGCAGAATGTACCCCAGTAACCAGCGTTGAAAGAAAAAGTAACATCTCAAAACCCGTGTCTTCCGACAACATTATATCGGAGTTACTGCAGAATGCGCAATTAAACGATGAAGAAAAGAATGCTGCCGAGCGTGTTATTAAAGATCTTCAAGATGTTTTCTCCCGTTCGTCTTCTGACGTTGGTCGAACCAGTTTGACTCAACATAGAATCGATACTGGTGATCATCCACCAATCAAGCAACATCCAAGACGTCTGCCGATTGCGAAACAGGAAGAGGTACGAGCACTTTTAAAGGACATGCAAGAAAGCAATGTCATCGAGCCTTCAGCAAGTCCCTGGGCATCTCCCATCGTCCTGGTGAAGAAGAAAGACGGGTCAACTAGATTTTGCGTTGATTATCGCCGGTTGAACGAGGTTACGAAGAAAGACAGTTACCCTCTTCCTAGAATTGACGACATTCTGGATACTCTTTCTGGAAGCAAGTGGTTCTCGACACTTGATTTAAAGAGTGGATATTGGCAGGTAGAAATACATCCTGATGACCGAGAAAAGACGGCATTTACTACAGGACAAGGACTTTGGCAGTTCAAGGTGATGCCGTTTGGGCTATGTAATGCGCCGGCTACATTCGAACGTCTAATGGAGACTGTTTTAAAAGGTCTTTCATACGAAGCCTGTCTGATATACCTGGATGACATCATCATCGTCGGGAATAGTTTCGAAGAACATTTGGAAAATCTTAGAAAGGTGCTTCAGAAACTGAAAGAAGCCAATCTGAAGTTGAGTCCCGCTAAATGCAAATTATTCAGACAGGAAGTCACTTATCTCGGACATGTCATCTCTGCTGAAGGTGTGCGCACGGATTCTGAAAAAGTGTCAGCAGTTAAAGACTGGAGACGTCCCGAAAATGTCCACCAGCTGAGAAGCTTTCTAGGACTTTGCACCTACTATAGGAGATTCGTGAAGGATTTTTCTTCCATCGCAAGACCCCTTCACAAGCTGACAGAGAGCAAGCAAAAGTTCGTGTGGACAAAAGAATGTGAGAATGCATTTAAGAACCTGAAGGAAGCCTTAACATCTGCTCCAATCCTGACGTATCCTCAGCTCGACAGACCATTTATTCTCGACACGGATGCGAGTAATGAAAGTGTCGGCGCTGTTTTGTCCCAAGAAATAGAGGGCCAAGAACGTGTAGTAGCTTACTGGAGCAAGTGCCTATCTAAACCGGAGAGGAATTACTGTGTCACCAGGAAAGAGTTGCTCGCCATAGTCAAAGCCGTAGAACATTTCCATCATTATCTATACGGCAGAAAATTCCTGCTCCGCACAGATCATGCATCATTGGCCTGGCTTTTAAATTTCAAGAATCCTGAGGGTCAGATAGCTAGGTGGATACAGAGACTCCAGGAATATGACATCATTATCCGTCATCGCAAGGGACAGTCGCACGGAAACGCTGACGCCTTGTCTAGAAGACCTTGCCCAGAAAACTGCCGATATTGTTCCAGGGTCGAAGCTAAATACCAACTGGTTAATCCAGTCGCACGGCAAATTACAGCATCAACATCGGCTGATCCAGACCCATGGAGTGACAAGGAAATCAGGAAAGACCAGCTGGAAGACCGTGATATTAAACCCATAATTGAGTTAATGGAGACCTCAAACAGAAAACCTACCTGGCAGGATATTTCGAGCTATAGTCCCACGACAAAACAATATTGGGCTCTCTGGGACTCACTCCATATTCGAAACGGCGTCTTGTACCGAAAATTCGAATCGGATGATGGAAAAACATTCCGATGGCAGCTGGTACTCCCAAGATCCCGAATCCCGGACGTCCTTAAAGAACTACATAGCAGCCCTGCAGGAGGTCACTTCGGAATAATGAAGACCTTGCAGAGAGTTCGGGAGCGTTTCTACTGGAATAATGCAAAGGATGACGTGCAAAAGTGGTGCCGAACTTGCGATGCCTGTGCAAGTCGGAAAGGACCGAAGAAACGCAGCCGGGGGAAGCTGCAACGTTACAATGTAGGAGCACCTTTTGAACGTATCGCCTTTGACATCTTAGGACCTCTGCCACGAACTGCTGATGGCAACAAATACATCCTCGTTGCCATTGATTACTTCACCAAGTGGCCTGAAGCGTATCCTATTCCTGATCAAGAGGCTGTCACAGTAGCAGAGATGATGATACAGCACTGGATTTCCAGATTCGGAGTGCCTCTTCAGTTACATTCCGATCAGGGAAGGAATTTTACCTCGGCTGTAGTCAAGGAACTCTGCAAGCTACTCGGCATTGACAAAACCCAAACGACGCCTTTACATCCCCAGTCGGACGGTATGGTAGAGAGGTTTAATCGAACCATCCTCAATAACCTCTCATTAGTGGTTTCCAGAAACCAACAGGACTGGGACAAGAAGTTGCCACTATTTTTACTGGCTTACCGCAGTGCTGTCCACGAGACTACCGGCTATTCCCCATCTCAGATGCTCTTCGGTCGTGACCTTCGTCTGCCATGTGATCTTTTGTTTGGTCGCCCTCCGGATGCGCCTTCATCGCCTGAGGAATACATTCAAGACCTCCAGGCCCGGTTTGAAGTGATGCACAACTTTGCACGAGAGCGAGTCAACTTGGCGACGGAGAAGATGAAGACCCGCTACGACACGAGAGCTACTGGACATCGTTTCAACGAAGGAGACAAGGTGTGGTTATGGAATCCGACTCGTCGAAAAGGACTTTCTCCGAAACTACAATCACCTTGGGATGGTCCTTACACAGTCCTAAACAGGCTGAACGACGTCGTGGTTCGGATCCGTAAGTCATCGAACTCTAAACCTAAAGTCGTTCATTACGACAGGTTAGTTCATTACTATGGCCATAGTACGTAGTGTATATAATTGTAAATAGTAATGTACATAGTATAAGACCATGGTCCTATTTGTATTTAGTATTTGATTTGTATTTGTTAAGTAGTAGTATTTGATAAGTATTTGTGTTTAATAGCATTTGTATTTGATAGTATTTGTACTTAGTATTTGAATTGTATTTCGCGTTGGATAGAATTTAATTTGCTGAAAGTCACTTATTTTAATTATTGTTTATTTTGTTATTATAAAGTAATGTTTATTATAGCACTGATGCTTTAGTTGTAAGTTTGGCTTCCTGTCCAGGGATTGTACTGCCCGGGACGTGCAGTCCTTGGGAAGGGGGCAATGTTACGAATTTCACATTTATTTGGCTATTTATTTAGAATTGTAATTAGATTTGCTTCATGTTGCCTTAGCAACGCAGACGATTTTTGAAGAGAAAGCTACGTCGAAAAAAAAAATAACAATAAAAATAAAAGAGCGCGTGTATTTAATGCTTAATAAATAAATATCTCGTAATTACTGTTGCCATCCAGAAAAATCTAGAAAAATCGTGATTGTTCTACTGATAATTAAAAAGCTTATAAAAGCCGAGGTGAAAATAAAAGAGCGCGTGTATTTAATGCTTAATAAATAAATATCTCGTAATTACTGTTGCCATCCAGAAAAATCTAGAAAAACCGTGATTGTTCTACTGATAATTAAAAAGCTTATAAAAGCCGAGGTGAAACAGCTCATCTCAGTTGTTGTTGTTGCTGTTATACTTGTAGCTGTAAAAAGCGAACTACTGTTTGTTTACTTAATGCTGTATTGATTGTAGCGATTTCGCTGTGAGATAGAATTATTTTATCTGTTTTGAACTGAGTTTTTGCTAAACATTTGAGATATTGTGATATTGTACGAAGATCTGTGAAGAAATATTTCCGCATTTTAATTTATTTCTTGTGGAAAGAACAAATTTTTTTTGTTAACTTTTTAACGACTTGTGCATTCAATATATAACGAACCCGTACGCACGTAACAATATCGAGTGAACTTATGAGAAAGTTATAAAACTTCTCTTCTACATCTGATAGCGAGCCGTTGCGCGCTTTAGTATCTTCCAATTCCTTAATTTGAGCATGATAATGTTCAATAAGCCTCTCCATGGTTGAGCAAAAGGCTAAAATATCCACCGCTCATAAAAACGGAGTTCTGCGCGCCGGAACGAAACCCTGGCTCGACGGCCTTCTTCGCAGACAGATGTGCAGACGGAGAACAGCCCCAGGCCCCTGACAACCACCTAAAGCGGAAGCTTAGGGGTAACTAGGGGTGTCATAACAACCTTAGAAAACCTCAGAATAATGCTAAATTCGCAAAACTTAACTTTAATTAATTATTAAACGCTAGTTAAGCAAGCGCAAAATAAAATATTATCCTACGCAGCCAGCAATCAGGCTAGTGGCAAGATGAGCTGTAAAAAATTTTAAAATAATAAACTTAAAAATACGCGAAAATGAATTTAAATAATTAAATTGCACTTTGCAATTTATAATAATACTAACCTACAATAACGCATTAAAAAAGGCTGTTATGATAAGCAAAATTGAGACAGGGAACGCAACGATCGAAGTGCAGTTTAGGAAAAAATAGAATTTGTTAGAGAAATGCGCGATTCTGTTTTCAGTTCATAATGCACCAATCAGAAGCTACTTATAAACTGAAATTAGTCCATAGAATATTCGTGATCTCATTTCTTTACATTTTCGTCATCAGATTTTGCATTCTGCCTTTTGTATTATTCTTCGCTTTTATATTTTGCATATTGTGTTATTATTATTTCGCTGTTGATCTCTAATTCCAAAATGGGTAAACGTAAAGGTGAATCTAAAAGTAATCGTCGAAGAGTTCATCCACTGTATTCACTAGCTTCAAAAGCTCGGCGACTGCGCCGTCTGAAAGAAAGAACAGTCTTTCAGTCACCTATGAATATACTTCTTATAGAACAGTATTGTTACGAAAAATTCGGCGGTTGCGCCTGTATGTAAGCTTTCCGGCATAGCACTAGGGTTGCCACAAAATAATGTATGGTAGGGTTGCCAGATTGGCGACTTTATCGCCCATTTGGCGACCAAATAGGCGATATCCCATGGTCCAATCGGGAAGCTTCTAGAATAACTTCCTGTCGAGATATTTCTCGAAACGTGTGGAACCTAAAGAAAAACTATATAAACCCTTGCGTTTCTGAGAGCGAGGAGTGTGACTAAGTGAAGTGTGATTAAGTGTGTGATTAATCGTGAGAATTGTGAGAATAGCTGCTTACTGTGAGTGCTAAGCTACGCGAGAGTTTTGTGAACGGAAAGCGATCGAGATAGTGCTTTGCCGTGAAGCTATCTTTACAGTATAGCTTGACAGTGTATTGGTGATTGTTCTACGGTGTTTATTATAAGTTTAGTGTTGCCGTGAAGCTACCTTTACAGTTACAGCCTGAAGCTGTGTTGCTGATTGTTTCAGCGTATTTATTGTAGATTTTCGACGCTTGTAAAGGTAATTTTGGAACTGTGCTGTAAATAGTGATTCTTGTAAATAAATTGTGCTTTTTATTGTTCTGCATCGTGTTTTCATCCGATACTCTCAAATCCACGAACGCGTAAAACGCAACAACTGGTGTCAGAAGTGGGATTTGAGAGTGAATGCCAGTCACCCGTCTACAGGAGAAAGCAATGGCGGAGGAAATGAAAGCTTTGATGGACATGTTAGCAGCTCTGAAAGCTCGACAAGAAGAGATGAAACAAGAAATGAAAGCTGGCTATGAAGAGATGAAACAAGACATGAAAGCTGGATATAATGAGATAAAAGCTAGATATAAAGAGATGGCAGCTGAGATAAAAGCCGTCATAAAAGGAGATGCTGAAATCACGAAAGTGGCATCTGAAGAATCAGGTGATGAAGAAATGAAGGAAGTAGCTGGTAGAGTATCTGAGAAAGATCCAGAAATCACGGAGGAAACATCTAACGGGGTTAAAGGAAAAGAAGGAAAGCATGAAGAAATAAAAGACGGGGAAGAAGCTTTTGATTATCAAGTGCCTGAAGTAGAGACAGAAGAAAATGAAAATGCGACTGTCGAGATCATAGAAAGGGATAGTGAAGTTACGAAGTCGCAGTTAGCAAGTATTGAACCATCTGATAACTCATGTGACTCTGAGATGGAAGAAGCTGATGTACAGCTGACGCAGAGTGATCCAGTATTGCAAGGAAATTTACCTACTTCGCAAACTGTATGTGTGTCTTATAATGAAGATTGTGTAGACATGAACTCGATTCTAAACCAGGATACTTCTGTTTGTAAGGGATCGGATTGTATTCATGGTCTTGGTGTAAACATCGGAACTGGCTTTCAGGAAATAGAGGTAAATAAGCATGTACCTTCTGCTGTGAGTATCGAGGTGAACTGTACAAACGGTGCGAATAAACTACAGAGTGGTGAACGAACTGTTTCAGATCTTCCTGTGCAAGAAAAGTCCGAAATGACTGAATCTTCAGACTGTGATATGAAAAACAGAAATATATCTGTGAACTGCCGTGGAGAAGTATTTGACCCGGGTATAACTTAGTGAAAAGCCTAAGACTAAAATCCATTCTGAACTTTAATAGTATAGTTTAAAATTGTTATGTGTTTAACTTATGTATATAATTTGTATATAATGTAAATATTTGTTTCTTTAGTTATGTTATTTGTTTGTTTTATTACCTTTTGTATGTATCGAATTATGCTTCTGATCAAGGATTGTACTGCCCGGGACGTGCAGTCCTTGGGAG
>KK112722.1:26511-52160 GCA_000611955.2 Stegodyphus mimosarum | reverse complement strand
CAAATAAAACAAGAAAATTAAATAATCAGATCATAACTATAGTCCTACTGTAAATGCAGAACGTCCATTCGTTTAACGATACACTTGGAGAGCAAATCGATTTGCATCGCTTTCTATAAGTCCAAAAAACCTTGTATCGAAAATATATGTAGAGCAGCAATAAACTTATCTTGAAATTTCTTCTGATTTTGAGGCTTCTACCAGTGAATTAATTTTGAGCAGTGCACCACGTGGCGATAGACAATGGATGAGTCTTAAATTGCACAATGAGATCGTTCATGATTCTTGCTTAAAACATATCATGCAATCCAGGATGAATTTTCAGAAACTGCATGTAGAATGAATATATTCAATAAAAAAAACTACAGTTGGCTTTCTATAAATCAGGAAACATATCATCGGACTTTTCAGGAGAGTTAAACGTGCATGTTCCAGCGAGGTGGTAGGTGAAGACGCAGTCGGTGAAGAGACAGTCAGTGAAGAGCCAGGCCGAAGCCCGACCTTCACCCTTGAACTCCCAGCAGCGAAGAGGCAGAAACCTGTCCAACAACTGTCACCAAGGACTTGGACGAAACGATGACGATTCTTGAAGCGATAGTTTGATGATAGATGCCGGCTTACTAGCACAAAGGTTATCAAAGGTAATGATGGATTGCTAAGAGTGGAAACAAGAGTTGCCACAAGAAAGGATTTGGAGACATTCAGGTTTCCGATATTATTGCCAAATAAACCTCAACTGGTTAACAAATTAATTATGGAAAAACACCTAGAACTTGAAAATGCTGGTACGCAAATATTAATGTCACATCTCAGAGAAAATTACTAGATTATCAAGAATAGGAAAACAGTTCGGCAAGTTAATAGAAGCTGCATAAAATGTAAAAGGTTTTCGATTCGCCCTCTAGAAACAATCAGTATACCTCTTCCTGAAGATCGTGTAAGAGACGCGGCGATATTTGAAGTCATTGGATTTGACCTTTGCGGTCGACTGTATTTAAAAGAAAATAAGAAATGTTGGATTGTTCTTTTTACATGTGCAATCTATCGAGCAATCCACCTGGAATTAGTTACTTCTTTGTCAACCGACGGTTTCATCCTGGCCGTTCGCCGATTCATCGCAAGAAGAGGTCCTCCTACTACCATTTATTCTGATAACTGGAAAAATTTTGTCGGCACGTCCAACGCTCTGAAAGCCATTGATTGGAATAAAATTGAAGACTTCGCGATTAAGAAAAAAAATTCAGTGGAAGTTCAGCCCTCCATCAGCCCCTTGGCGGGGGGATTTTGGGAAAGACTAGTAGGAATGTCGAAAAACATTCTCCGAAAAGTACTCGGAAAAACATGTTTAAATGAAGAGGAAGTAGTAACTATATTGTGTGACGCACAAAGCATAATCAACTCCAGACCCCTCACTTATCTTGCAGAGGATCCTGAAGACTTAATAGCACTCTCCCCATCAATGTTCCTCCAAGAAATCAGAGAAATTGGAGTACCAGACTTTGATATGATTCATTCTGAAAAGATAGAAAAGAGATTTGTTCATAGAAGGAAGATACGTCAAGATCTAAGAGACAGATTCCGAAATGAATATTTGGGCTTACTGAAAGATTATTCAAAAGCTCGTAAAGAATCATCGATGAAAGAAGGAGATATCGTACTCATTGGTGATAATAAGATAAAGAGAATTAATTGGCCTTTGACTAAAATGGTAAAAATTAATCCAGGCAAAGATGGAAGAATTCGTGTAGTAGAAGTCAAGACATACTTTGGTACCTTCATTAGACCAGTCCAAAGACTTTATCCACTAGAAGTCAACATCCTTGACTCATGTGACATTCGAGAACGAATTCCTGCAGACCAAAAGAACCGTGTGATTTCCATTTCTCGTAGAGGACGAACTCTAAGACCTCCTCAAAGACTTGAACTTTAAGACTCATTTTCATTTATTTATTTTTTGAGTTTTGTCATTAAAAACCTCAAAGGTGGGAGGATGTCATAAACTCCCTGATTCTATCAGCTTGGCCCCTCCCACAAATCATGGAATAACTTTTTTGGCAACATGCCGAGGTCATTTTTTGCTTCTTCGTTTTATCAGATCTTGTTAGGCCTCGGAGAATGAAACTTCGAACTGATTTACGGCCCATGTAATGGGATTAGTTCTATATAATCTAAATTTATGTAATAATTGTTGTTGTTAGTGTAGTTATTTTTTGTTAATTAAAACCATTTAAAATTCTAAAAGATGAATTATTAATCCGAACTGTTGTCTTCGAATATTTTTGAGTCGTCAGCTTAGCAAAGAAGAAAATACGGATATCAAGAGCTCAGCCCCGGATTCGAAGGTAAGTGAAATTTTCTTACCTTTTTTTATTGAATGTCATCTTCTATAATATATATAGTTTTCGAAGAAGTGACATAAAATCGAGAATTCTTTGAGAAGTAATTATCTTTAATGAGGTCACTTTGAGTAAAAATTGGGCAATTAACATGAAAAAGAACATAACATAGAAATTAGCCCGGAGCAATTAACAAAGAAAGCATCAATATTCAGAAATCACATTGATGAATATTGTTCGAAATACGTAGCGTATTCGGAAACTAAGTACCGTTTCATTCTAGCGCCGTCGCAGCGCTGTGGTAGCCGTCCCGCGCATGCTCACTAGTCTTTCTTGTTCACTGACTTTCAATTGTAGCCATTTTGGTTGCTCTATGTTGTGTTTTCAGTTTGCTGTGCACATTCAAAATGTTTAAGACAATTAGTTCTCTCGCTGACTGTGAGATTCGTGCCGTGATTAAATTTTTGAACGCGAGGAATGTTAAACCGGCCGAAATTTATCGTCAAGTGACAAAAGTTTACGGTGAATACGAGATAAGTGATGGAATGGTGAGAAAGTGGGTAAGAATGTTTAATGCAAGTCGATCAAATGTCCACGCCGAGGCTCGGAGTGGTCGGCCTTCTGTTGTCACCGATGATTTGGTAAGGAAAGTTGATGAAGCGATTCATGAGAACAGACGCTTCACAATGACAACTCTTTCAGAGGCATTTCCACAAATTTCACGTACTGTTTTGTTCGAAATTGTGTCTGACCGCTTGAATTATCGCAAACTGTGTTCCCGATGGGTTCCAAAAATGCTCACTGATGTTCACAAAACAAAGCGACTTGGTAGTGCCCTGACATTTCTCACGCGGTGAGGGAGAAAACGTTTTAAACCAAATTGTGACAGGTGATGAAACTTGGGTGTGTTATTTCACACCAGAATCCAAACAACAATCGATGGAGTGGAGGCACACTCATTCTCCGAAAAAACAAAAGTTCAAAGTGACAATGTCATCACAAAAAATCATGTGCACTGTCTTCTGGGATAGGAAAGGCGTTTTGCTTACTGAATTTCTTCCCAGAGGTGAAACCATTAATGCGGCACGATATTGTCAGACTTTAACAAAACTAAGGCGTGCCATTCAAAACAAACGAAGAGGAATGCTCAGTAAAGGAATTGTGTTGCTCCATGACAATGCTCGGCCTCATACTGCTGGTGTCACTCAATCGTTAATTCGACAGTTTCATTGGGAGCAGTTCGATCACCCGCCGTACAGCCCGGACTTGGCGCCGTCCGACTATCACTTGTTCCTGCACATGAAGCGCTAGCTTGGTGGCAAGCGCTTTGGATCTGACGATGACACGAAAAATGCTGTGGAGTAGTGGTTATCGAAACTGGAGGTAAGTTTCTTTGACGATTTTATACAAAAACTGGTCACCCGCTATGACAAGTGTTTGATCATTGGCGGAAACTATTTTGAAAAATGTTTAAGACATGTACACAGTCCAGTCACATTAATGTGACCACCACGTACTTTCCATGTCAGAGTTAAATAACCAATCACAGAAGGCAGGTGGCAGCACAGTGCAGTTGAGCGTATATAAAGGGTGTGTGAGGGCTTCGGAAAACATTTCAATCGTTGGCGTAATGCAGAAACGAAGCGATTTATCCGACTTCCAAAAGGGCATGGTCATTGGCTTTCGGGCCAAGGGTGGAAGCATTTCCGAAACGGCTGAGTTTGTGAACAACTGTTCGCGTGCGGCCGTGGTAAAAGTGTACCGTGCATGGCAAAATCGGACTGTCCAAAATCAGCGACGTGGCAAATGTGGTGCACCACGGGCCATAGATGACAGAGGCGAACGACGGTTGCGGAGATGCGTTCGGGCAGATAGACGGGCTACCGTTGAGCAACTGACCACCAAAATGAACCAAGGGGCTACCAAAAGTGTCTCTGGAAAGTTGATGAAGCAATTCATGAGAACAGACGCTTCACAATGACAACTCTTTCAGAGACATTTCCACAAATTTCACGTATTGTTTTGTTCGAAATTGTGTCTGACCGCTTGAATTATCGCAAACTGTGTTCCCGATGGGTTCCAAAAATGCTCACTGATATTCACAAAACAAAGCAACTTGGTAGTACCCTGACAATTCTCACGCGGTACAGGGATGAGGGAGAAAACTTTTTAAACCAAATTGTGACAGGTGATGAAACTTGGGTGTGTCATTTCACACCAGAATCGAAACAACGATCGATGGAGTGGAGACATACTCATTCTCCGAAAAAACAAAAGTTCAAAGTGACAATGTCATCACAAAAAATCATGTGCACTGTCTTCTGGAATAGGAAAGGTGTTTTTCTTACTGAATTTCTTCCCAGAGGTAAAACCATTAATGCAGCTTGATATTGTGATACTTTAACAAAACTAAGGCATGCCATTCAAAACAAACGACGAGGAATGCTCGGTAAAGGAATTGTGTTGCTTCATGACAATGCTCGGCCCCATACTGCTGGTGTCACTCAATCGTTAATTTGACAGTTTCATTGGGAGCAGTTCGATCACCCGCCGTACAGCCCGGACTTGGTGCCGTCCGACTATCACTTGTTTCTGCACATGAAGCACGAGCTTTTTGGCAAGCGCTTTGGATCTGACGATGACACAAAAAATGCTGTGGAGTCGTGGTTATCGAAACTGGCGGGATAGTATACAAAAACTGGTCACCCGCTATGACAAATATTTGATCATTGGCGGAAACTATGTTGAAAAATAGTTTAAGACATGTATTTTCATCTAAAAATAAAATTGGATTCGAAAAAAATTGTTTTACTATTTTTTTTTTTTTTTTTCAAAACGGTACCTAGTTTTCGAATACGCCTCGTACAAACTTCTTGCGTAGAAGTTCGTGATTAGATAACGGACGGAAAGATTTTCACAGATCCTTTTTTTTTTCTAAACACACATGTTTCAGTTCTTTAATCTGTTTATATAAAAAAAAAGAATAATTAAATAAAGACTCCTTCAGCAGATAGGTTTAATTTTTGAAACCGAAATTTGTCTCCATGAGAGAAAATCACATGGAGACACATTTGGAAAAGGGGGAAATGAACGAATAAACGAACGTTTGTTAGGTCCACAAGTTGTTGTATACGTTTACTGACTTTTGTGAGTGTCCTGCACAATGAATTTTTAACAAGTTTTCGATTGAACGCAGGATTAAAAATCATCTGCTTCTTTAGGTAAAGAGTTACTTTCAAAAGTTCTTCCTTTCGAAATGCCGTATCATTTTCAGCTATCACTTTCGTTATTATTAAAAAAGAATACATTCTAATAATTTCATTGGCGCAGAATATTTTGTATGGTACTTCCGAACGATTATAAAAGAATGAGATATTTGTATAAGGAGATATCATACTATATTCCTTTTTGTTGCTAGTTTTCAGGTTAGGGTTTACAGATATAGAAAAGCACGCAAGGGCTATTATCTGCCTAGTAGCACAGATGCCTTTGTGGAGGTCTTTCTAAGGGAAACTAGCTCGTATTCACCTAACAGAAGAGGAAACCCTGAAAACCAGCCTTGCAGTTAACCCTTTCGCCTGGGATCGAACTCCCAGTATATCAGCGGTTTAATCTCTGGGCTACTCGTGGGTCTGTTAGTTTTCATATTTTTTTTTAGTACAGTAATTTTTATTTACCGTTAAATTAATATATTTTAAGGTGCATACCATGATAAAATTTGAAATCTTGCGTTCCATAGTTCTACACGTTTTTTGCTATCACAAGAAATGCTTTTTTTAAAATTCATTTTATTCAACAGGATAAAACCTGCATAAATCATTGTCAATTAAAACATAATAAATTTTTGAAAACGTGAAAAAATAGCCCGCTATTTTTTCGAACAATGAGCTTTTGTTGAAATATATTTAAAATTTCTTCAGTGACGGGAACAATCCCACGCTATGTAACAATTAGAATGCTTAAGTATCATTTTTTTGAGTTAATTCAATGAACTTTATCATGAGGCGAGGATGCAATCAAATTGGAATGCCTTCATAATGGCGCCGCAACAGGAAGTAACGTACACAAACTGAAAATCAGTTTCTCCCTTGAAACTGATTATTGGCATCATTATGCAAGTTAGATTTTCATTTCAGTTACTGATTCATTTATTAAACAAGGTATTATATAAATCTTCGAAATCTTTATGAAAAACGGGGACTTTGGATAAGTATCTGCACTTTTAGATAAATCGTTATAAAGGTGCCGCAGCTTTATGAAAAAGGGTGGATGGGCATCAGAACAGGTTTTCAGGTTGTGCTTTTAGGAAGAGTATTTTGGGGTATTTTAATAAATTCAAATTTATTTTTACCGAAATATTTTTTCACGTGGAAAATTTTAATGGTAATAATATGGGAAATAAAACAAATAAATAAATAAACTTTAAAATATTTTTTATAAGTTGATGCTAACTAGTAATGTCACAAAAATTGTAATTTTCAGTGTCTTTTCCGATACTTTATTTTTCAAGTCTGTTCAATTATTCTGTACAAAATACTGGGCAAATTAAATCTGAGGTAGCTTATATTACTAAAAGACTATTGTGCATTGGTTATATGCAAGATAAAAAATTCCTAATTCATTTTTTAAAAGTTAATTATATTTTGTTTCACGAGTTAAATGGTCGCTAAATTTAATAAAAACTAGAATTCAAATCGCATTCAAGATTCAAAGAAAAAGTTATTAAAATATATACAATATTCTCTTGATTATGCAGGTGCGCATTATCCGGTTTGCGGATTTTATCCGTGCGTATCCACGCACTCCCACTGAACGCTATGCGCGAGAGCATGTAAACAGCAAAACATGCTCAAAGTCGATCATGAAAAAAGATCGTTTCATGCAGAGAAATCGGAGATTCAGAGATTTATCTAACTGTGGAGAAGTCGATGCAATAACTGGAGTTGTTTACGAAAAAGTTGAAAATGTAAAAATTCTAGACCCTGGGGAAATTTCATGACAATTTTGCAAATGAGTTTTCTCATTTATAGTTGCAAAAAATATCATATACGAAACATAATATCATACATTTTTTTACCTTTTTTTTAATCCTTAAAAACCAGTCCAATTTCGCTAATGTTACCAGCTTCGCTACGAGAGATCCTGGTTGTATTTTTACATGTTATAAGCTATAAAAGTGTACATCTTTTCTTGGAGAGGGGAACCACGAAAAACTCCCGTATAGACAACTCATGCGCCGGGATATAAGTTATAGTTGATCTAGCTGTTTACAGCAGTATTGCAGTAGGCCGCTGTTGGATCATAACAATAGTTTTAATACGGTTAAAAATTTGAAGATAATGCATGATTTGCAACACTGCTATTTATATTCTTTATGGTACATAAGTTGATGCATATTGCATATCAATAGATAATTGATGAGCGAGTTCCTTATCATAGGTGTTTGCGATGCGGATGCGATGTCGTTACGATGATCAATTAAACAATAAACAATTGAACTTAACTATTTATTGTAGTGTCTAAATGCGCTGCGTGCCTCTACAGGCGAAAAAAAAATGCAAGTGCGTAGTTTTACATGAGTGGCGTTCTAGCCAATATGCGCCAAGAACAAGATATCGCCAATGCGTTCGAAGCATATTAATCATTTCAAAAAATACAATTAGTACTCAACATACCCCCCCGGTATTGAAGGGTTCAAACACTTCAATCAATAATGAATAATTAAATATACATTACAAATACAAGATAATTAATACATAAATTGCAAACAATACTCATACAATTATAAGAAATGAAATTACACTGTTAGCAGATTGTTGAATCAAAAACAGTCCTTTAAGAAGAATTCTCCTCTAATGGCAATATTGCTATTTTTGCGATTCCTCTTTTTATAGCTCCCTTATGAAAAAAGGGCCCCCAAAATCTGTGCCAACATAATTAAAAGGGGCACTGGGATTTACGTGTTCTGAAGGTAAAGAACCCATAATTTGTTCAAGTGTAATTGGGTTGTTTTTCCTACAGGTAAAGCATTCATGCGTTATTTTTCTGGTTAAATTCCTGCCTTGTATTGCCCAGAATTTCTGCCTCACACAAACAACAATGCCTGCGAACCTATATGAAGATATTTTTTATGATGATATTCTACAATTATATTGCTTAACTTACCCTTTGCTGGCAAGATTATTTGATGTTTTTGTCAAAAACTGAGGTTGGCATTTTTTAATCTGCCTGCAACTCTCATTACCTTATCTTTGTCTAAGAAAGGATTCAATGATACTAATTTATTTTTGCAAGAAATTGGCTTACCTTGCAGTAATGTGTGGTATTCTGGATTAAATTCTCGTTTTTGATATTCCCTTATGAGGTAACTTTCGGCATAATTTAATTCTTCTGAACTTACCCAATTCGTTCCTTTATGAGGAGAATTTCTTCCCTTTTTTAAATTCCAAACAAAACTGAAAATATAGTTCAAAATACGTAATAATTTAATATAATTATTACCAATGTTTAAAATGGAGTCAATTAAATCATTAGTGTCACTGCTTATCAGGGATGCGTCAGTCACTTTTCTAAATTCACTAGAAAAGTCTTCTGTTTCTTCTAGATGTTGACGATCAATGTTTTTAGTAGATACGGGGATCTCTTCCTTCATCAGGAAGGAAGGTCCGTTCCATCAGAGATCAGCATCACATAGTTTGTCGAAATTTACTCCACGGGAAGCAAGATCCGCCGGATTTTCTTCTGAGCGCACGTGATTCTACTGGTAATTCGAAGTTAAGTTTTGAATTTTACTCACTCTATTGACACAAAATGTTTTGAGCAAATGTGGAGAGCCTTGAAGCCAAGCCAAGACGATGGTAGAATCTGATCACAAATATGTCTTGCTGATAGTTAAATTCAGGAGATTCACCACTTTTGACACAAGCTGTGATAATAATAAAGCTACACAAAGTTCCAATCGCGGCACTGATAACGGTTCGCGGCACTGATAACGGTTTTAACCATAATTAATTAACTGATAACGGTTTTTAACGGCACTGATAACGATGCTACCCTTGTTTTACTGCAAAGTAAATTTGAAGATGGATTAGCGTTGGTAACATAACGTAAATAAATGGCTGCAGCATATGCGTGTTCTGAAGCTTAAAAAAATCCGTGAAGTTCTACTTCAAAATAGTTGTCACATAAAACATATCTATTCACCCTTAACTTGTTTATCGATTGCATGGAAGCGGTGAAATTTTGCCAGTCTTTAATTATGTTTTCAGGTAAGGGTATGAGGTATTTCTCCCGCCTTCTTTGCATGCCTTCGTGGTGTAGTGGTCTGCATGCTCGACGCGTAACCGAGAGGTCCGTGGTTCGATTCCCGGCGAAGGCGTTGCTCATTTTTCATGTCCGATGCTTCCAAAAATACCTAATGTCCCTACACTAGGGCCCGAACAGAAGAAATGATGGAAGGAAGTTTGAATATGCCAAGCGCAGCGCCAACAAAATAATCCCAACTACGGAAGAAAATCATTCACCCCAGACAGAAGCCGGCAACAGAAGAAAACACCCGCAAAGCATTTAAACTCCTAAGGAATATTACGGAGAAGGGGGTGCAATGTTCCAAGGAGAAGAAAAATCCCTCTGAAGTATATCTCAACACGGTCATGTGAGAAATATTGAAATACCGATACTACAGTTACTAATTAACAATGTACCCGCTACAGCTCTTTTGGACACTGGCGCCCGAACTAAAAAAATTGGTGAATGATGATTCTCCACCGCCGGGATTTGGCGAGTGGGTCTCCGAAACTCCAGTCGCCCTTTAAAAGGGGGAGTATGTAAGGTATTTCTCCCGCCTTCTTTGCATGCCTTCGTGGTGTAGTGGTCTGCATGCTCGACGCGTAACCGAGAGGTCCGTGGTTCGATTCCTGGTGAAGGCGTTGCTCATTTTTCATGTATGATGCTTCCAAAAATACCTAATGTCTCTACAATGGTTCATTCCATTCCAGTTTGAACAGCCAAAGCCTTTGAATGAAAATCTTAGCCTTGATTATGTCTGGTGCGAATAATCCTAAAGGATCATAAATGCAAGCAATATCCGAAAGAACCGTTCTTTTCGTGTATATGACCGGTTCCTTGACAGATAACTTAAAATGAAAGCAATCTAATCTTGGGTTCCACCTGAAGCCTAACGTCTTGATGTTCAATTCTTCATTTGAGGTATAGAATGAATATTCGGTATTGTCTCCTGAGCTAGGCAGGAATTCTGGGTGGTTAGCGTGCCACTTGTGTAATTCAAAACCACCGCGTGCGAGTAATTCAGTCAACTGTGATTGTAGATTCTGAACCTCCGTCAAGGTATAGGCTCCTGTTAAAACATCATCTACATAAAAATCTTGATGCAGAACTTGTGATGCCAGCGGGAAGTTTTTGCCTTCATCATTTGCAAGTTGGTTGAGTGTCCGTGTTGCGAGATATGGTGCATTGGATGTACCGTAAGTAATAGTGTTTAATCAATAAATCTTAAGTGATTCACCTTCACTAGATTTCCATAAGATTCTTAACATGTCTCTTTGATGATCCTTAATTAAGATCTGACGATACATCTTAATGATATCTGCAGTGAAAATGAATTTATGAGTGCGAAATCTACAAATAATGTCAAATATTTCATCTTGAACTATCCCACCGTTTAATAAAATATCGTTTAGAGAAAGTCCACTAGTTGTAGCAGAACTTGCATCAAACACCACTCGTAATTTAGTACTAAGTCTAGCTGGGCTGTATATCCCGTGATGAGGCATATAATACGAAAACCTAGCGTTATCTAAATTATAAATTTTTTCCGAGTGTCCCAATGCTTCGTATTCATTCATAACTTCTTCATACAAAGTTTTCAAAGTTGAATTGTGTGAGAAACTCTTAAGTAAATAATTTAATCTTTTTTTGGCATTTTCCTTCGACTCCCGCAATTTTGTAAGCCCATCATCTTTAATCGGTAATTCTACGACGTATCTCCCATCCTTTCTTCTATAGTGCGTACGAAGAAAATGTTCTTCGCAAAATTGTTCTTCTTTACCTTTAAATTGGTTGGTTCCATGGACCTCTTCGATTTCCCAAAACGCTTTTAAGGTGTCAGATAAATCATCAACCGAATTAACGTGCCCACAATAATCACTAGAATTATTTTCTTGCGGCATGCTCATAGAACCACTAGCAATGTGTCCAAAGACGGATTCATGAAAAATTAATTCTTGCGTTTTTATTTATTTATTTATTTTTTTTTTTGTTCCTAACAGTTCAAAGAAAACTTCATTTGACAACAAAACATGGATTGTGCCGGGTTTATAAAATTCTGGATCAGCCAATTTAATTGTTCGTAATACAGTTAGATGCGTAATGTTTAGATGTCTGGCAGGTGTTATGCGCGTTATTTTGGGAACAACATAAAAATTTAAAGTGCGAATGTAACTTCTATCTGCGTTAGCAATCGTTGTGACTACACTTTCTTCTATGTTTGTATTAACTCCGTTTAATCCTGATACAGAGGCATTTATTCTTTTTCCTCTTAGGTTTAATGATTGAACACATTCCCTCGAGATGAAATTATTTTGGCTACCGTTATCAATCAAAGTACGGCAGGCGATGTAACTCCCATCAAAGTTTTCAACGTGAATTATAGCTGTGAAAACTTGTTTATTAAAACCGGAAGTCGTAGTCATTGCAAAGCTGCTATTAGAAGTGGGTTGTTTGGCGTCAGTCCTGTAATTCTCCGTAGAAAGAGTAAACACATTAGCATCTGGCGAAAGACCTTTGCTCAAATTAGGGTTTACATTACACGAATTCGATGATGCTGCGTTGGCGATTTCCCAATCTTCTCTTTCTAGATGCAATAATGTATGATCCCATTTATGGCATTTTTTGCACACGTTAATGCTTTTACAAGAATTAATCGTATGAAGCGATGATAAACAATTAAAGCAGAGTTTTTTGCTTTTACAAAATTAAACCGTTTTTTAACCGATAAATTCAAAAACTGATTACATTTCAGCAATATATGATCACCTTTGCAGTAAGAACAAGTTTTCGAATTTTCTGAAAGAGATGTCAACGCTTTTGAATTAAAAGAACGCTTCGTTTCGCGATTTAAAGGCGCAAATTTAAGGATTTATGCTGCAAAGTGCGTGAATGTTCTTTTAAAAAGGATGTTAACTGTTCTGTTGTTCCTATTTCATCCTTCTTCAGTGATCTTTCCCACAGCTTCTCGTATTTTTGTCTAGCTTTTCGACTAATACATAAAGAATTAGCGTATCGCTGAAACCATTCACATTTTGTTCTAACATTTTCAAAGATCTACACACTCATTTATATTGTCAACAAATTTTAAAAGCGAAGAGGCTGAATCACATGTCTGCGGTAAAGAAAGTAACTTTTTAATGACTGAATTTATCAGATCTTTTTTATTTGAGTAGCGTTCAACTAATAAATTCCATACGATGTCGTAATTTGCGTCGCAAATGGATATAGAATGAATAATGTCTAACACATCTGACTTACAAAAACTTTTCAAATATTGTAATTTTTGCGCGTTAGTTAAAGTTTTGTTCTTATGAACTGCTGCGGAAAATAAATCTTCAAATTCGATCCACTCTTCTATTTTTCCACTAAATGTGGGAAGCGATAACTTTGGTAATTTTACTTCGGAAACAGAAATGTCTTTAGGCGAAATGTTCTGGTTGTTATTAATTTTTACAGTACTGGATTTTAAATGTTTTCTTTTAATTATCAAATTAATTTCATCTAAATTGTCTATTATAGTTTCCTTCTCTGTTATGAATGCGTCAATGTCTGTCTCATCACAATGCGAGAATATAGAATCAAAAATATGTTTTACTTCTGCTTGAAAATATGAGATTTTAGATTCATATAAGTGTAGCAAGGCTGCGTCTGCTTCTTCAATAGTTGATTTTACTTTTACTTTAAACTTTGATATATTATATTTTACACTCTTTTTATTTGTTTTAGCAGCCTTTAATTCAGACATATTGATAAGTAAGTCAAATTTTACTTACCAACCTCTTTCGAACGTGCGGATTGTTTGTCAGTCCAGATTGAGGTAATCTAAGTAATATCCTCCGGCTCGACGGACCAAAAAATGTTTGCGATGCGGATGCGATGTGGTTACGATGATCAATTAAACAATAAACAATTGAACTTAACTATTTTTTGAAATGTCTAAATGCGCTGCGTGCCTCTACAGGCGAAAAAAAAAACTGCAAGTGCGTAGTTTTACATGAGAGGCGTTCTAGCCAATATGCGCCAAAACCGGCGCCAAGAGCAAGATATCGCCAATGCGTTCGAAGTATATTAATCATTTCAAAAAATACAATTAGTACTCAACAATAGATATTATAGCCCGTGGCTTAGCAACGTTTCCTGTTCTCAAAAGAATTGAGTTTTAATTTTCCTATTCAAGTAAAAATAGTAAGACCTACTTCCAAGCGCTTAAAAGAGCTGAAATGCAGAAATCTAAACTTAAATTTATAATATATTCACATGTCTTACAATTTACAGACACACATTTTTGTTCAGATAATTTGCTTCCATTTGCTTTATATTTTTCTTATAAAGTTAGTTAAGGCTTTTAATTATATACGAAAATTTCATCTACCTTTCTTTAATTAATGTGATGTTAGACTCAATAGCGTAGCTAAAGGGGGTGGTCCACCACGGACGACATAATTTGGAGGCGCCAATTTCAAGAACAATACGATTCTGAATTACCGTATGGAATTAATTTAAGAAGAAAAATAGATTTTTCTGTAGATCAGTATCCAAAGAAATCACCGCGAGATTTCAACAGCTACGCTTTTTTATACCATTTTCATTCATTCAAAGCTTTAAAATTGCAAATATCAACTAAATTGTGATCTTGGGCAACCTACGGGGGGGGCAGAGAGATTAAGCAATTCTTTCTTTCCAAATACGAGCTATAATTGACAGACGTAAATTTGTAATACGAGCTGCGTTTGTTTGCTCTCACTGCGGTGCGTAACTGGAATATGAGCTGAGCTCGTTGAGGACCATCAAAAGGTTAATGAGGAAGAATTCCCTCAGTTAGAGAGAAGTGTTTCAAAGTTTTATTTCCATTATTATTGCTAAAGAAAAACGAAACAGAAATGTAGAAGGTGGGTCCTGTGGACGTTTTGCTATTTGTTCTAAAATACAGGTTTTCAGATAATGTAATACTGCCGAGAATTTTTTTCACAATTGCTGTGTTTCTAGTTGTAATAAGAGTTTTTTAAATAAAAATCATTTTAGAACTACAAATAATTAATTTTGCATTTAAGAAATAGTTCTGTACTATCAGCGTAGTACTCTGTTATAGGTGGCTTTGAAAACAAATATAATAATAATAATACAATTTTAAAATGATAGAATTAAAAATTTTTTTCAGAAGTAGATTTTCAGTTTATTTCCTTCATGTCATTTTTACATTCAGTCATTTGCTTATACCAAAAGGAGAGACGAATTCAAAGACTGTCTAGGCGGACACACTCGAGGTCGGCCAAGGGCGGCAAATGTTCTAGCTATGCCGATTATATCGCCTTCAATCTCTAATTTATCATTTAAATTGAAGAAATTTACAGAATAGAATATAGCTTTTCTAAGACAATTCTCAGCATGTCCAAAAGATTTCGTTTTCTATGAATATGATTGTTTAAACGCAATGATATTTAAAGCAATGTTTCATTTATATTTTCAGAAAGACTGGTCATTTTAAGAGGCGGTCATCTGAAGTTATCACACAAAAATTTTGACTATAAAAGGGTTGAGCTGTATTTTTATTTTATCACTCCTACTACTTTTAATGTGATAAGAATTTATGTCCGATGCTGAATAGGCAAATCAAAATTCCTAAATAGGACAAGAATAGAAATATTACCAATGCAACACAGGGACAATAAACACAAAACAAAAAACAACAACAAAAAAAAGATAGCTTTGATTACTAATAATTGTTATCCTAGAGTTTATCGAAAAGCGAATCAGCGTTTTTAAATCTTGCAAACAAAATTTACTATAAATCTACAGAAGGCAATGAACGAATAGAAAGTATTAATTCATTACAGCGCTTAACATAGCACAAGTGAATGGCACTTTTTTCTAAGACGATCACTGAATGTATATCCTTTCTGCTTTGAAAAAGCCTATAGACCCACTAGGAAGTGTTTTTCATTTTTCCAGTATTCCAGATGGTGTTTATAGCTTAAGGGGTTGTGCTATTTAAATCCTAATGCGGTGTTGCTATGGTTGCCACGGTCATTAGTGTCAACTCTCTTTGGCAAAAAATTCCACTTTCACCTCGGCGAGAATCCTGCCAAAGGTAGCAACCCGTAAGTCTGACGTCAGAAATCCAGTGCAACGGTCAGCGCCATCTGTTGCCAAAAGGTTGCTTTTATATTTCTCAAAATTTACTCTTAATAGATTGAATTAAAAAACCAAAACAAAGTAGTAGCTCAAGGCACATTAACCGAAAATATTTCTTTGTAAAAGATGAATATGAAATGGCTCAAATCAATTCCTCAGTTTGTTTGTTTACAAAAACAAGAAGCGGATATTTTAACAAAATATCTACCAAGGGTGAAATTGAAGATGAATTATTAAAGTATGGACATGATTGGCTGGTTAAAATTGTATCTTTAAACACAAATAAGGGAAACTGATAGTATTTGTTTATAAAAATATAATTTTAAGTTTAAATTATTTAGCAACTTTGATAGTTTCTTATTTTTGTAAAAAAGGATTTAGCATCTTAAACGGGAATGTTATGGTTTCGTAGAATGTGGTAAGATTTGTTGTGGCTAATCTTATTTAATAAAGTTTTCTTTTTGTATATTACGATAATGTGTTTTTTTAATTAGATGTAGATAATTCTTAGAGAATACAATTTGTATGAATTTTGTATGCTTACTATTATTATTATTATAAAATTACGCAATTTGTATTACTAAAACCAACACTGTTCATAATAGTCAAGTTCCATAAGCTGTTCCACGTATGACTCCAAAGGCCCCTTTGCATCCAAAGATATTGTTTACTGTATGGTGTTTTTCAGATGGTTTTTTTTCGCTATTCACTCCTTCCTTAGTGGTAAACAATAAATGTACCTTGTTATCATACAGATATGTGATGATACTAATACTTCTGAATAAACAAAGACTCTCACTAATGTTCGACCACATATGCACTTTCAAGCATACAGCAAAGCAACAATTTGGGATAAGAAATTGTGCTTCATCCTTCATATTCTTCTGTTATTACAGATTACATTATAAGGTACTTCTACCGCCTTTTTCGCATGTTTTCGTGCTGTAATGGTCAACCACACTCGATGTGTATTCGAGAGGCCGTGGTTCGAATCCTGTCGAGGGCTTACTCATTTTGGCTAATCTTTGGAATATGGTAACTGGTAGTTTGGCGACTTTTGGCGACATTTTAGTAAGGCGATAAAAATTATAATAATAATCATAATTTCTATTAATTTAATGTATATGTTTATTTATATTTTAATTAAATGATAGTCATTTTGTGCATTACGCGTTTGTAGCATTTTGCAATCCATTTCAGTACAAGTAAACCTGCATGGAAATAAGTTAAATATTTGACACTAAGTATTTGCAACCATTTTTAATGTTTGCCTTATAAATTCGCAGGTGACTTTTATAATGGATAATTTAGAGGGAAAAGAAAATTAATGTAATTTCTTGCATATTTTATTTATTTTATACGTGCAAATGTTCATCCTTGGAAAGGGTATATGCAAGCTGAACATATAAAAGCTTGCATAGTATACATACTTTTTAGCGATCAGGTAATTTCATATATGTCCTTTTTTACCGACTTCAAAGATTCACAAAATTTTCCTGCATTTTCGTGGAAATTTTTCTAATTTACGAGAAAAATTATTTACATGTTTCATATACAAATTTGCCCTGTAAAAACAAATTTCTGTGCACGTTTGTTCCACTACTTTTCGGAAAATTCCAATCGTGATTTTAGCTAATAAGCACTTGGAAACAATTTCGCACCTAATCTTCGTCATGATTAAGCACTTTTGTTCCATAAAAATTCTAGCATAAACGTAATTCGGCTAGCAGATTGTTGGAAAAAATGTTGAGTTAAAAAAAAAAAACCTTTACTTCGTGAAAACAAAATGGCGTCCCAAAAAAAAACTGGCAGGTTGCTGTAGCAAGCTTGCTCGCCAAAGTTTCGCCAAAAAACCGCCAAGCTACCATAATCCGAAGATTAACCCTCATTTTTTACATCTCCTGCTTCCAAAGACCCCAACGACTCTACAATTGCGCCCGAACTAAAAAAGGTTGTGGATGATGATTCTCCACCACCAGGATTTGGCGATTGGGTCCCCCAAACCCCAGTCGCCCTTTAAAAGGGGCAGTATATAGGGTATTTGGCCCGCCTTCTTGGCATGCCTTCATGGTGTAGTGGTCAGCACGCTTGACGCGTATTCGAGAGTTCCGTGGTTCGAGTACCGGCGAGGGCATTGCTCATTTTTCATGTCTCCTGTTTCGAAATAACCTAATGTCTCTACAACATTACTACTTTTTTTCCTCTTTTGGTCCAAGAAATGCTTTGCGAATAACACATCAATTCATTGGGCAGTAGAAGACACCACAAAAACTTAATTTATTAAAGAAGTTTTTTTAATATTTGGCATAAAATTGCTAAACTTGATTTATAAATCACTTTATCAAAATTGTCCAACCTGTTTCTTGCTTTCCATAGCAAATTATTGACTTCACTAAAAGCTGCATTCGCTAAGTAAGAAGAAGGGAAAGTCAATAATGTTGGTTCAGTGACAAATTTTATTTTGGGATATTTCTTTGGGATAACTTTTAACTTCTCAAACTTAATGCATTTATATGTTTTGAATAAGACGTGTGTTTAAGCATCTTCCTCCAGTGCCATCAAACAATGGTATGAATGATTTGTTGATAATGTATTTAAACAGGTATTCTTTTTATTCCCCTCCTTTCTAGGCGTCCTTAATATCAACCATTTCATTCGCAGCAATTTAGTATTATAGATAGTATTAACTGTGTCCATTAGATTATTCCGTGAAGTCCATGGGCTTACTTTTTATCCTATTAAAAGGCTTTAAATAGCAGAAACATCTTTGTTTTTATTTTTGGAGGCATTATTCACAACGGAGAAATATGCTTGATTTAAAAGGATATTTCATTTCAGTGATGTCTAGCACATTTCTTGATGCCTGAATGTTTGCTACCCTGTATCGGATATGTCCTCTAGTAATATATTGGTACAGCTCACGTGTCTCTTTTAGCCAGTGTTTGCTCTTTTAGTTGTATTGTGTGGGAACTAATGTTGTCTTAACCGGAAGATTTTTGCAATCTTTGCTGGTGTTACTAGAAAAGAACTTTAATTTCAGAGTGCCTTTCTATTCAGGCATGCTGTTTGTTGTCAGTGTTATGAGTGATACTGATCTCCTATTTGAAAAAATTACCTAATCAACTCTTAGAGTAGCAGAAAGCTGACATTTTAACCATGAATATTGTTCTGCCCATTTAAGCAACTTTAGTTTGGCATAGATTCTTCATGAAATCTATGCCAAACTAAAGTTGCATTTTCCCCTCATTTAGAAACATTGCATTGGCGTGGTTCGCTGCCAGTTTGATTTACTGCAAAAGTTTCCATTTATATTACCACTTTTTATTTCAATACCACTTCTTTTCATTATAAAAAGCCACAGCTAATGATTATTTGAAGATTGGTTTGAATTTAATTAATGTAAAGCACACGAAGGCTGTTTGTTGCTCTCAACAATGCCAAGCCCCTGACCACTGACTCAAATATAATCTCCGTTGAAATCCTCTTAGCGGAAGCTAATTGGATCACTTTTTTTACAGCCTAAAACCTGTACCAACAGATTAACATGCCTCTTCCAGCATCTAAAAATGGATCATTGTCAATAAGCATTTCCAAATCAAAGAACTCAAATTTACATGGCATACTTAGATGACATAGATGTACAAAAATTTGTTTCATGCTGCAACTAAACATTTCAGCAACAGAAATTACACTGAAAATTGCATACCATCAAACGTAATTTGAAGGTATGTAAAATCTCAGACGAAGTATAGTAAAAAATACTCGTCAACTCTTACTAGGAAAGTTGTTAAACTATTTCAAATATTTTGAAATATCACGGGTACTCATAAAACTTAAGCACAGCTAACATATATCCTGATGCTGTATCAATTACTGTTATGATCGTAATTTACCATTGAAAATGCAAAGTCCTAGTACTATTGCTATGAAGAAAGAACCCCGTTCAATCAAGAAATAATTGCATATCATAAAAGGTTTAAATTTCACATCTTAAATACTTCTACATTTATTTTTATTTGAATTTGGTATGCAAAATACACAGTCCAGTCACATTAATGTGACCATCTGTCAAAAGCCAGAATAACCACCTTTCGCAGAGCGGACTGCTGCGAGACGTGCAGGAAGAGAGTCACATAGGTCCCTGAAGGTGTTCTCTGGGATGTTGAGCCATGCCGACTCTAATGCCGTGGCCAGCTGCGCTAGATTACGCGGTTGAGGATCCATGGCGCGAACAACTCGATCGAGATGGTCCCACAGATGCTCGATTGGGTTTAAGTCAGGTGAGTTTGCTGGCCAGGGGAGGACGGTAAACTCATCCTGGTGCTCTTCGAACCACGCACGTACACTGGCAGCTGTATGGCACCTCGCATTGTCCTGCTGGAAAATGCCATCATCCTGAGGAAAAACAATGCGCATGTAGGGGTGAACATGGTCCGCAAGGACAGATGCGTACTTGTATTGATCCATTGTGCCTTCCACAATGATCAGTGAACCTAGAGAATGCCAGGAAAACATTCCCCAGACCATAATGCTCCCGCCTCCAGCTTGGACCGTTCCGGCAATGGTTGCAGGGTGGTTCCTTTCAGAGGTTTCACGCCTTATACGCCAACGTCCATCTGTCCGATGGAGCATAAAACGCGATTCATCCGAAAACGCAACCTGTCGCCACTCAGTGGACGTCCAGCTGCTGTACTGGCGTGCAAATTCTAGCCTTCGCCGTCGATGAACAGCAGTCAGCATAGGTGCACGAACCAGGCGTCTGCTTCGGAGGCCCAGACGCAGCAATGTTCGCTGAATAGTACTTTGGGAGACACTTTTGGTAGCCCCTTGGTTCATTTTGGTGGTCAGTTGCTCAACGGTAGCCCGTCTATCTGCCCGAACGCATCTCCGCAACCGTCGTTCGCCTCTGTCATCTATGGCCCGTGGTGCACCACATTTGCCACGTCGCTGATTTTGGACAGTCCCATTTTGCCATGCACGGTACACTTTTACCACGGCGGCACGCGAACAGTTCACAAACTCAGCCGTTTCGGAAATGCTTCCACCCTTGGCCCGAAAGCCAATGATCATGCCCTTTTGGAAGTCGGATAAATCGCTTCGTTTCTGCATTACGCCAACGATTGAAATGTTTTCCGAAGCCCTCACACACCCTTTATATACGCTCAACTGCACTGTGCTGCCACCTGCCTTCTGTGATTGGTTATTTAACTCTGACATGGAAAGTACGTGGTGGTCACATTAATGTGACTGGACTGTGTAATTAAAATTGCGCAATCAATAAGAACCAAAAATAATCATATAACAGAAAAGGCCAATATTTGCAATAAAATGAATTTAAAGTAGTATAATTTTTTACGTGGAAAGAGAAAGTTTTAGAAATAATAAGCTAAACTTAAAGTTTTCTGCCAACTACACTGCTCGACAGTGAAAATGCAACACCAAGAAGGAGTGGTCAGAAAGTGATGAAATTTGGAAAAAAGACAGACACAGCAAGCAGCAATAAGCGATCTTTATTTAAAAATGATAGTCAGAATACAGAGCGAGAACGGCGTCGGACAGCGATGCACGAAGAAACACGTCTAGGCATAGAGTCAATAAGAGTGCGGATGGTGTCCTGAGGGATGGCTCTCTATTCCCTTTCAACCATTTGCCACAGTTCGTCTTCTGAACGAGGCAGGGGCAGAGTCTGCAAACGTCGTCCAATCACATCCCACACATGTTCGATTGGTGACAGGTCAGGAGATTACGGTGGCCAGGGAAGCATCTGTATACCTTACAGAGCATTGTGTGGTTTATCCTGCTAAAAAATTGCATTAGGCAGCCCCTGAAGGTAGGGGATTGCCACCGGCCGCAGTACATTATCCAAGTATCGTTGGGCCGTCATAGTGCCCTGAATACGAACTAGAGGTGACCTGGAATCGTAGGCAATAGCGCCCCAAACCATCATGCCACGTTGTCGCGCGGTGGGGTGTTCCACAGTTACTGCCGGATTATATCTGTCTCCACGTCGACGCCACACACGTATGCGACTGTCACTGGATAAACAAAAGCGTGACTCATCTGAGAACACGACGTTTCGCCATTCTGTCATCCACATCGCTCCAGTCCGGCACCATTCTAAACGTTGGCGTCTATGCTGTGGGGTCAATGGCAGTCTTCTTAACGGACGCCTTGAGTGCAGACTTTCAACCAATTGACGGGAAATGGTTCTCGTCGACACGAGAACATCCAGGGTATCTTGTACATGCTGCAGAATCGCGGTACGAGTGACTTGCGGGACTGTCACAGCTTGTCGGCGGATGCGTCGATCCACGCGTGCTGACGTCATTCTGGTTGCACCTGCACCCCTCCTTCTTCCCACATTCCCTTGTTCCAACCATGTTCGCCATAGCCGATGCACCGTGCTCTCATCCATGTGGGTATCAGCTGCGATTTGACGTAAGGACCAACCCGCCCTTCTCAATACGATCACCATACCCGGCGTAAAATCGTCTATCTGCTGGAAGTTCCTTCGTTGACAGTGGCCTGGCATTCTCTCCTATTACATGTATCCTCCGGGACAAAAACCAAATTTCTTCGATAATTCGTCTGGCAGAAATAACGACACGAATATTGCCCATTCTGCACGTTCCTTCCCTTATATCTCACTTCACGTGCGTCGGAGAACTGGGCATTTCACATCATTCGCATAACTCAGTGAGGTGCGTCTACTCGAAAATTTGTATAAATTCTGACCACTCCTTCTTGGTGTTGCCTTTTCAATGTCGAGCAGTGTAGATTTCAAAAAACAAAAGTCAAATGTAGGTAAACCAAACTAAAAGAACAGAAAAAAATATTAATCTAAAATTTAAATTCTTAATAAAAGTTAAATTTACATTAAAATTCTAAATTTCAATATTCAGTTCAAACTACTAAAGTTCTAATGAACATCTTTGGCATGTTGTGAGGCATAGATTAAGACCTATTTACTGGAGAAATTCAAAAAGAAAGTGCTAAAAAAAGAGAGTCACGTAGAAAATTCTAAAAAGAGAATTTGAATAAAGAAAAAGGGAATAGCTGTTTAAAGTGACTTTTATTATAATTAACATTTTGAGGAAAATTCACATACTAAGAATAGAATTTATATTTTTAATTGCTAATTAAAAGAAAAGCTCCTCATCCAATGTATTGTTTGCTTAAAGCAAAATCAATACCCAAAATACTTCCTTCAGGATAATGCCTTCTGAAGAAATGTGTGATATTTTGTATCCGTTACTTCCCTGAACTTGCTTGTTCATTCTGTAGTGTGGTGAATGTTGAAATCGTAGGAAAATTTTCATATGTTCAAAATAAATCTCTCTTTTCTGACAATTTGGCAAAATAATATTGCGGTCTTATTTTGTATTATATTCAAACTGAGATATTTAAATTACTGTATTAACCCCTTCTTAGTCAGATTTTTTTTTCCAAATTTCTGATCCAAAATAATTTTTTTTTATTGCTGAAAATTTAATAAGCAATTTAGCTTATAATAATTAATAATTGCTTTAATAAGCAATAATAAGCAATTTTTTGCTTACTGATATTGAGTATTTTATTAATGTAATGTTTTATATTGAGCATTTTTATCAGTAAGCAGTTTTTTGCTTAACCTACTGGTGGTCATATTGTAAGGTTTTAGTTAAACTAACCAAGTTTTATTTTAATTTAAATCTTTCTATCTCTTCTCTGTTTCAACTTCCCGTCAGAAGAAGCGCGCGTTTTCAGCTTATGCTAATTTGAAGTACAGCCAAGTACTATTTAAACCAGAGGTAGAAACCTCTTAGTGTGAGAGAGCTTTTAGTCTCAGATCACGGTCATTCTGCTCGACGTTCGCCTGACCAGCTAGCAGCTAAAATTATAAGCCATAGTGCTTACTACGTGATTGCATATTGAAATAAATAGAAGTGCGCTAGTATTAGTATTTCTTGCTACGCAGCATTTAGTTAGAGGCCAAACTCCGCGATTTGCTCGTCTGCAAAAATTGTAGTAGATTCAATTCTAAATAAGTATATTTTAAAATACGGGGCGCCCCTAAAAGTTATTTCCGATAATGATCCCCAGTTTGTTAGTAATATTTTTGAGGAAATGTGTGCAAGACTGGGCATGCGTCATCTAAAGATGGTCCCGTATCGTCCGCAGTCAAACATAGCGGAACGGGTTAATAGAAATGTAGTGAAAATAATTCAAAGTTATGTGAAAAACTATCACTCTACCTATGATAGCCATATAAATGAATTTGCATTTGCCCTTAGGACCGCCAAACACGATACTACACAAAAAACACCCGCTGAACTGTTTCTTGGAAGAAAAACTTTGACGCCCTTAGATAAACTTTTCTTTGTCCAGGAAAGGGCAGAAGAATTTAAAATAAGTGATATACAAAAGTTGATACGGGAAGCGACGGGAAATATAGAAATGGCCCAGAGAAAACAAAAATTATATTATGACGAAAAGAGAAGAGGGGTCAAGTACAATGTGGGAGATGAAGTTCTGAAAATAAAACCTAACTTGTCAAATGCCCCAGAAGAAAAGGTGGGGAAATTTTTCCGCGTTTTGAAGGCCCGTTCGTAATCGAGAAAGTTACTCAGGCAGTGGTTATATTAAAAAGAAATGATGGACAAACAATCACGGCGAATGTGGATCAAATTAAGCCGTTCTATAATCGCAACAAAATGGCTGTATTTAAAGATTTTTTTCAGGATCCGAGGCAATCGATTAGCCAGGAAGATGTACTTCAGCGAAAACAGCAGGAACCAGCTACAACGGCATCGAAAAGTCAGAAAAAGAAAGCTCCCCCTCAACAAAGTAGAAGTAAGAACCAAAAATGTGGATTCAAAAGAAAGTCTCACGATGCAGGTGAGCAGACCTACGAACGGACCTACGAGCAAACCAAGAGACGAAAGCAAAATGGGCAAGGAAAGCCCAATGTATCCAAAAGAACTGCGGAATCATCGGACAGGTGCCTGAGAAGCAAGCAGCCTCGATTGCAGCCTGAGAATCAACGTCCCGAATACAGCAGGAACCAGGAGCAGCAACGAACAAGGGCCCACGAGCGAAGAGCCCAGTCCACCAAACGTCCAGCAGAGCAACCTCCTCCTCAGCGCAAATACGCTAGGATACAACGACGGAATTGTAAAAGGAAAAGAGATGAACAAGCTTTCAAGGACCAACAACCAAAGTCAAGGAGACTGAACCAAGCTGCAACATACCCAACTTTCAAGGATTGGGGCAAGAAAAGGATGGATGACGACAACAAGATAAGTAGAATTTCTTATTCAAAAGTTCAGTTAATTTTCGAGTGTACTGCAAGTTGCAGGGTCGATTTTACCTCAACCGACGTTGAGTTTACGCCAAGTGGGCGATAAGTTCTCATCTTGAAAGCAAAATGTTTTTGTTTAAAAAATTGTAATTCGGCAAAGACTTAAAATTACTTAATGTTTGTAAAGTAGATTCTTAAGCATTGTAAATAGATTAATTTTGTCAAAGCAATGAATTGCTGAAAAGAAAAATGTTAACTAAATGATTTTGTATGACGCTTTGTCGAAAGACTTGTAAAATGTCTAGAATGAAAAATCGGAAAATTGAAGAACACGATTTAGTCTATGGACTATTATTTCAGTGTAATGGAATATTTCAGGAAAGTACCTTGAGAAAGGAATAGGAAGCACTTGCTGTAAGCTTAGAAATTTAACCTAAATTTGTATTTCATGACTGCTATGAAATTGTTAAAGTGTTATAAAATGTAACAAATAATATTATGCTAGCAATGCACGTTAAGTGCAATATCAATGTGAATTATATGTGCAAACTGCGAATTGTATGCATGAAAAGTTAAAGTTTGAGTAATTTTAGAATGCAAGTGTTAAATAGGCT
>KK112722.1:12742-23001 GCA_000611955.2 Stegodyphus mimosarum | reverse complement strand
TACCCTGTATATATATATATATATATATATATATATATATACACACATATACATAAAATAAAATTCTATTGCTCTCAAATTATTCCTTGTTAACTGTTATACTTCGTTGAAAAAAAAAGTAACTAAGGTTTACGGAACAAAAACATAGCAGGTTTACAGGAGAGTTTTAAGAATTTATGGAAGAAAATTTATTCAAAAATAAGGGATAAAGCGTAATTTTTATAAAAAAAATTTTTAATTCTGATTTTGGTGTTGACTAAATATAAATCCTTGAAGTCTTTCAAAACATGATATCTTGTTATAAGACAATAAGAAATATAAAAATATTCTTTTATGAAACAATAATAATTTCATAACAGAAAATAATAAATTGAACCAACAACCCGAGAGAAAATTTCTTGCAATCACCTTGTCAGACCTTAATCGAATTAAGAGTCACCACTCCACAGAGATACGTTATAATGCAAGGATAAAGATAATATGCCTGGTTTTATGTCTACTACTTTAATTAGATTGGAAATTTATATTAGCTTAGCATATATACAAAAATAAGAAAGATAAACATTACATTTACGATTAAGTCGTTCAGCATAATCAAAGAAAAATCACAGGCAGGATTCCACAGTGGTAGCAAGTATGCTAGTTTAACCCTTAGCCTGCCAAGTTATTTTCTGCAAGTACCTTTAAAACTGTCGCTAACTTTTGACCCAACTCCCCCTAAAATGTCGCGAAAATAACACTGAACTTTCGAAAAATGCTAGCAACTTCTTTTGTCAGTTGTCTTCCCTCCCAGAATTTTGGATCAAAGATTCCGCCTAATTGAGATAGATTGCTCCATAAACATTAGGAGCTGCGCGCTGTCAAGGACGTTGCAAAAGAATAGCTTTTCTCTGACTGACCGTGGGAGGGCCGTGTAAATGTCCTCAGCAAGTGTTCAGCTCATCAACATTTCATGAATAGAAGATTTTTGAACTACAACACCTAAACGTCTTCTTTCATACTGATATCTTATTTTCAAACATAGTGCTTTTAAAATCTTAAATGCAGTAGAATGGAATATTTATTAGTTAAACTACTGTATACGCAATAAATCTGAAATAACAAACTTCGGTTTTTAGCTTTATTCTGGGTTGAGAATTCACACCTAGATTTGAATTGCCTTCATATTTTTTTATTATAAAGAACTGTAAACTTAAAATCTCCTAATTTCATTTGAAATTTAGACAGTTATTAGCCCAAAGTGGCAATTTGCCCAAAAGGGCTATTAGTTTTGTTTTGGCATTTTGCGTTGGTTCACTATGAAAAATTTTTTGTATAACTAAATAATATAAAAAAATTTCACTATAAAAATTTTAGTATAACTGACTTTTATAGTATATTTTAAAAAAGAATACTATGAAAGTCTGAATCACTTTTCAAATCGCTGCCCCCAAATATAAGAGTCCTGCGTTATATTTAGAGAAACTAAATAATGAAAAATCTGTGTGAATGTACCGTATTTTTCGCCGTATAAGACGCACCGGCATATAAGACGCACCCAATTTTAAAGGAGGCAAATCTAGAAAAAAAAGATTATGAACCAAACTCTGTAGTAAAATATTTTATATCAACTGTATAAAGTTAACAGCAGTTTAAGAAAAATTTTATGTCAACCATGTAACATACTAAGATCTATCTTTACTCTCATAAACAGTCAGCAAACAGTGAAAGTAACAAAAATAAGGCTGTCATGTTTTTATTCTAACCCCAAGAATTCCTCTTCTTCTCTGTTATCAGAAATGAGGAAGGACAGATCCACGCAGTCATTGTCATCACTTTCTTCCTCACTGGTATCAAATAAGACGTCGTCTTCTGTTCCATCCAAGACATTACTAGTGCCACACTTCTTGAATGACTTTACAACAATGTCTTTTTTTACGGAGTCCCATGACCTTTTAACCCATTCACACACTTGTGTGATAGTGGGCCTCTTCATCCGTCCAGTAGGAGTCAGATCATGGTTCCCAGCTGCCATCCAGGTGTTCCACTCCTCTCGCATCAGAACTTTGAACGGTTTGTTAATAGAAACGTCCAGAGGTTGCAGCTGGCTGGTAAGACCACCAGGAATCACAGCTGTTTGGGTCCTAACTTCCTTAAAGTTCTTTTTAGTAGTTTCTGTAATGTACGCTCTGAACTAGTCAAGCACCAACAAGGAAGATTTCTTCAGAAGCCCGCCAGGACGTTTGGACCACACTTTGTCAATCCACAGCCTCATGCCATTTTCGTCCATCCACCCTTTATCATGAATGTGCACGATGACTCCCCGTGGAATTGTTTCTTTTGGGAATGTTTTCCTTTTAAAGATCAACATTGGCGGCAGTTTGGTACCATCTGCACAGCAGGACAGCACAACCGAGTAGTGGGTTTTCTCATGCCCTGAGGTTTTTACGGTTATGCTTTTGGCTCCTTTGTTATCTACGGTTCTGTTAGATGGCACATCAAACGTTATCGGGACTTCATCCATGTTCCCAATCTGGCTCATTTCAAAGTTATTCTTCTTCCTCGCATCAATAACAAACTTATGAAAAGACAGAATCTTTGATTCGTATTCCTTTGGCATTTTTTGTGCAATTCTGGTTTTGGTGCGCATAGAAAGGCCAGATCTCTTCATAAATCTATAGCACCACGATGGTGATCCGGTGAAATCCTGAATGCCTTTCTCCACAGCAATGCGTTTGGCCTCATAGATTATCATTTTTGTTGAGACAGAAAGTCCATTTTGCCGGTGACGTGTGATCCACTCCTTTACTTCTACCTCTAACTCTGGCCACCTTGCAGTTGGTCCACGCAAGGTGTGCTTGCTTTTATCCAACTTTTGGAGCTGATCCTCCTGTTTCCTCCACTCTCTTATCATTTTCTCAGCTGGAGGTGGCCCAAAGTGTCTCTCCACTGCTCTGTTTCCATGCTCCTTAGCAAATTTTATTACTTCCAGCTTGAAAGCAACTTTATATGCCAGTCTCTTCTGCTTCGACATCTTGATGGGGTGGTATGAAATATGATATATTTCATACATTATAATAAATATGGGAGCGGGGAATGAAATATGATATATTTCATTCCCCGCTCCCATATTTCACCCGCTCCCGCGCTGGCTTACGAAACTCTAAAAAGTGCACAAAGCCAGCGCGGGAGCGAGCGAAGGCACGCGCCTCTTCGCTCAGCCAATCGCAGCGTGAGGTAGAGACCGTCCAAATACAGTGCGAGGCAGAGCGGGGCTTCCTGGTCTCAGACGGCCCCAAGAGAGACGGCGCCTCAGACGGCGCCATGCTGGGCTTTTGTATTTGCCGTATAAGACGCAGGCACTTTTGCCCCCCGATTTTGGGCAGAAAAAGTGCGTCTTATACGGCGAAAAATACGGTATGTTTCTCCCATTGTGAAAAAACAACGGTATCTAGAGACATCAAATTTTTAATAACGTAGTTCTTCACTCGAATATGGGCATCTGGAAGCCCAAATTTGGAATTTGTTTTATTACATATTTGATATTTTGTAAAACTTTAATGAATTTTTGATTAACAAACTCAACGATTTCAAAGCAAGCAACGGCAACGCTGTGCGAAAAAAAAATATCTTCAGCGAGAGAGACTGTGTATCAGAAATTCTAAAGATATGCTTTTTTTAAATATTTTGTGATATTGCTGTTGAATTGAATTTTATGCTTAAGTGCGAAGACCATGATATTTAATAAGTAAAGGTAACACATAAAACGTTAAGAAAACGTCGCCTTGGGCGTAATATAAAATCTGAAAGCCTTCAGATTTATTATTATTATTATTATGCTTCTCTAAAAGTTCTTAAACTTGTTATTGATTGCTCATTACAATAGTACAGATTCGCATAGGTTTCCTTCTCAGTTTTTAGAACAATAATTTCATATATCTTTTAATTTCATTTTACAATATCCATTTACTACATGTGTAGAGACATTAGGTATTTTTTTGTGAGAGCGATGAAAAATATGCAATGCCTTCGCCGGGGATCGCACCACGGACCTCTGAAATACCGGCTCAGTGTGCTGACCATTACACCACGAACGCACGCTAAGAATGTGGGAGATATACCTTATACATGTTTCGTCTGCTGTATCTTTTAGCTTTCGTCATGTCATGGCCTCAGCAGAAAATTGCATTCTAAACCTGGGAAATGAATTCCTTGCTTCATTTCTTAGGCAAAATGTTAAACAAATAACTAATATCCAATATGCAAAAAAATTGTAAGTTTTCAGTAAAAAAAGGACAGTCCGTTAATGCTTAAATAATTCTTAAATGCTTAACACTCAAAGCCAAATGAAGGACAGTTCGGCACGAGTCGTTTATAAATTCTTCCCTCCACTAAATTAGTTCTAATATTTAAATTAATTATAGCAGAAGGAATAAATGTGTCGATAGTTCTCTCATTGATCTACGTCTTTCACAGCCACTCAAATTAAAATTCTTCCCTTTAATTAAAAAATCGTTTTAAGGGAACTTCTTGATGATTAAAGAATACAAAATTGTTAATTATATCCGTAAAGCTCTCCAAAATATTATGTCCATTATTCATAAAACTGATATCATTTAAATGAGGTTCAGCAATGAGATCTTGATTATATTTAATTTCTGAAACAAATATTTTAGAATCCAATTTTAGAACGGCCACAAGCATTGAGACGAATCATCTCATAGTAATTTATTTGCATAATGCTATGAAAAAAGTATATTCGCTGTTAAAAATCCATAATTTGAACATTTCTCTCATGCAGTATTTTAAATAGAATGAGAGTAAAAATATATATCGTCTAGCGGAATGCGTACTTGAACTAATAAATTTAGTTCTGTAGTATTAAAATTGTCCTTTATACTCGTAATAGGAGTGATTTTTTTGTGTATAAGTTTAGAGAAGATTATGATTGTATTAAATATAGCACATGTGTATATATCACATTAATGAAGGAAATAATTTAGTATATTTCAAACCAATTAAGAACAACAGCAGAGAAGGAGGAAAAGAAGAGCGAACGAGATTTGTCGCAGTTCTTACTATGGATCTACACCAGGGACGAAGGGAATAATTATTAAAAACGAAACATTCACGACAATTGTGGTCGAGGAAGTGAATACTTTACACCTCATATCGTCCAACCGAACCTTCAGTTCCTACCGATTTTTAGACAAGGGATATATAGATTATAGACATTATAGATTTTTAGACTTATTAGCAACTTTAGCAAGCACGATGAAGGAAAAAGTCATTTTTTTTAAATATAAAATAGGTGAGAAAATAAATACCTATTCCGATATTAATAAAAAAATGTTGGTTCCTTCTAATGTCTTATAATTTTTATGAAAATAATAGCAAAAATGTTTGTTCTTTAAAATAATCTCCACACATTAACAAACAATTTTTTTTCTTATATTGCATTTTCCTTTTACTATGGAAAAGTACACAAAGGAGGGTTGGTTCTTGAACGGTTTTTTAAAGAAAACTGCTCCGTATACACGTTACACATAGGAAAACCAAGAAAACGCCCCTGCAGCAGCCAGTTTGCTGGGATTCGAGCCCGGTTCGAACTACCAGGGTTCAGCAACATTCCAGCTCTGTCACTGGTCTGCATTTTTTTTTTCAAAGGATTTTCGGCAAATAATTCCCCTTATGTATTATTTTTCACACAGTTTAAATACTTGATATTCTAATTTTCTAATGCATTTCTAAAACTTACGTAATTAGCAGATTTCTTTAAAAGTTTAGTTTTTATGATCTTTATTACCTCTTTTCACTGCTACATTTTGTATCTTTGTTTCTAAGAAAAGTACTGTCCAAGACGATCTTTATGTCAGAAAAACTAAGAAACATAGTTCCTCTCAAGGCAATTAAGGGATGGGCATATTTTGATGAATATAAAAAAAAGAATAAAGGAAATCTGCAAAAGATCACTGCTAAAAATAATTATTTTGTAAAGAAAGTCAATATTTATTAAATGATAACATGCACAGAAATTGCTCAGAAATATCTGCGTGTGATGAAGTTATTGTTAGACAAGAAAATGTGGATAAAAGTTGCTAGTTGGGCAATTATTATAGTTTTATACTAAATGCTAAATATTATTCTCATGACATAAGTCACTGCTTTTACATTTTTTTTCAACAGATAATTACTATTTTCTGTCTTAAAATATCTATTTTTCTCACAAAGGTTGTAAGGTTGAGAATTTTGTTAGCTCTCTGTTTTATACTCTTAATGTATTTGAAACTGTAATGGAAAAAAAAAAAAGAAATGAAATTGAAAATAGGTGCATTACATTTACTTTTCAATCTTATTCTTTCGTAAGCATAAATGTTTTCGTACAACTTTTCCTAAAATCTTTCCTGATCATTTACAGAAGCAATGCTGTTAAAAATGGTTTACTGCGCCTGATTTATTTTGCATTATCCTTTCAATGAAAGCCACAGCTCCAAAATATATCTACTTAACATTTTAAAACTGTTACGAATTTGAATGTTTTTAGAATTATGTGAATAAACTTTTACGAATATCATTACTTATATATCGGTAAGCATTTTTGTTTTGAATGAAAAGATTTTGTAAAAGCCACGAGCATGACATTTTTTTTTTTTTGATAGTTTACTTTTTAGAATTCGAAACCCGTCATGAGTAAAAGTACTTTCGAAAACTGCAAATGGTTATTTCTTTTTTATTAAATGTTAACTTGTAAAAGATGAAAGTTTGTAACTGATTTGTAATCAGTATATCACTTGTAAAAGATTATTTATCACACATGAGAATAGCTATTGTTTATCTTATAAAAACATGTTATATTTTAACGTTTATAGATGTCGAAATGTTAATATTTGGAATCGGTAAACTATCTGGAAATGCTTCTCTCTGTATAGTAGTGGGGGATGGAAGGATCTTGTAATCTGTAAATATAGCTTTTAAGAGGGAGGGAAAGCGACTGCCCTCCAATGGCTTTGGACATTGTTTGTTTTCAGGGGTAAGGAAGAGAGCTAGTCTGTCGCCATATGTTGTCGCTATATGTATATTGTGTTATACACGCTGCCGGTATTCTTATCTCATACACCGTGAATGAGTGATTACCAATTTACACTCCTGCTTGACCGGGCCATAAGACGAAGGTCATGTGAGCGGCATATGGTCTGAAAGCAGTGAGAACAGTGCTGTAAATATGCGTTTTACCCTATCTTTAATTATTGATAGATTATTATTTTTATTATTAGTAGTAGTGCAAAAAATGTAGATCTTTAACATCACTCATTATCTGATGGCATTTTTACTGTCTGAATTAATGGAAAATACTGGATAATCCAGAAATCTACACTGAATTTAAGGAAATACATCCAATAAATTCGTGACTTCTTTTTATGGCTTTTATAGCGAAATTCTGGTATTCGGTATTTTATCGGTTCTTTATAATATCTCCTGAATTAAGGTAACATGACTCTTTTTAGTGCATTATGTTTTTTCGATAATTTTGCTTAAAAAGCAAATTAAACTGATGTTTGCTTAGTTTAGAACTTTGCTTAGTGTTAATAAATAAAACAATTAAAAACTGATAAGTCTAACAAGTGAAAAAATAGTTTCCTTTCCCATTTCAATGTTCGTTCGCCAGACATGTACTCGTATATTATATTTTTTTATATTTGTAACTAACTGACATTTTGAATTCGTTGTAAATTTCCGCATTTAGTTGCTTCATAAGCTACTGAATTTCATTTTATTCAAATACGTCAGTTTCAGTTGCGTAAGCATGCTGTGAGCAAAGTAGGAGAAACAGAACTAGAAATATTGTACATTTTAAGCAGTGCACTAAAATAATACTTTGGCATTCAAAAAAAAAAACTCCCTTTTTCCCCTCCCCTTCGTCCTTCAAAGGAGTCTTCCCCGGAAACGAATCCGTGACGTTAACAAAAGCTAAGACACCCCAGAAGCTATTTTAATAGTTTAGAACAATTAGTCGCCCAAAACGGGGTGGAAATACGTGGAATGTATTCGTATAATATAAAGCCGCTTCTTGAAGCACTTAAGATGCCACCAGGTAAAAGGAAAGCGGGAAATTCTGGTACAGCTTAGGACTGTTTATAAAATTCAGTCGTGATTATTAATTAAGCGAGAAAAAATTTTATTCTCTGGTAGTAATAATAATAACCGCATAATACGTGCAATAATTTTTTCATTTCAATAATTATTTTCTGATATTTAAATGCACATTTTTACGCTAATAGATATTGTTGCGTTATACGGGTCGTGGATTTGAGAGTATCCGATGAAAACACGATGCAGAACAGTAAAAAGCCCAATTTATTTACAAGAATCACTATTTACAGCACAGTTCCAAAATTACCTTTAAAATCGTCGAAAATCTACAATAAATACGCTGAAACAATCAGCAACACAGCTTCAGGCTGTAACTGTACAGGTAGCTTCACCGCAACACTAAACCTCTAATAAACACCGTGGAACAATCACCAATACACTGTCAAGCTATACTGTAAAGGTAGCTTCACGGCAAAGCACTATATCGATCGCTTTCCGTTCACCAAAACTCTCGCGTAGCTTAGCACTCACAGTAAGCAGCTATTCTCACACTTCTCACAACTAATCACACTCTTAATCACACTCTCGCAACACTACTCGCTCTCAGAAACGCAAGGGTTTATATAGTTTTTCCTTAGGTTCCACACGTTTCGAGAAATATCTCGACAGGAAGTTATTCTAGAAGCTTCCCGATTGGACCATGGGGCCAAATGGGCGATAAAGTCGCCAATCTGGCAATCCTACCATACAATATTTTTATGGCAACCCTAATGCTATGCCGGAAAGCTTACATACAGGCGCAACCGCCGAATTTTTCGCAACAATATCATATACTACAGGCAAAAGCAGATCTCATTTTCTAAAATGTATACTCGTCTTATTACTATTAGTTTAATAAAGGTTATGTTTTGATTGGATAAAAGATTTTCCCTTATATGTGTCATCTGTTTATATAAGAATCATAACAAGAATTAATTTTGAAAAGATTCACTTGAGAATGATTTATATTAAGGATTCAGAGTTACTGCTTTCATTTGTGTTTATATTCAGAATTATTATTTTTAGAATAAAAACAAAAAGGGAAATTACTAAATTAAAAAAAAGACTTTTGGGTCTGTTGCAAATTAAGTTAGAATAAAGATAGAATTTTATTTCAAATGTGCACTGTGAAAAAAAAGGGGGAGACAGTTCTCTATATCTCCTATTCTACTGGGCCGATTGAAGAAATTCAACTTGCGTTCTTCATGTCTCGAAAGCGCGACTTAGGATATATATATATTAGATTTATATTTAGCATTGTTTTAAGTTCGGTATTTTGACACAAAATCAGACTTTTTCTGAAATAACATCCATATTTCGTTTCTACGACTCAAATTATGCCAAAGTGCCAAGTTTTGTATAAGTCGCTTGAGTAGTTTTAAAAAATTAGCTCTCAAAAGATTAACTCCTCCATGTTAATTGGATCAGATATATATTTATTAATAGCTCTTTTTTTATTAATCTTGTTTGATTCTTCTTTTCACATTTCAAAATTTAGGTTCATCCCAAATAAAATTCACCCTTTTTAGTCCAAAGGGATGTAGTCCCGAAGGACTATTACTTTCGTTTGGGCGTTTTGCGTCGTTTCACAAAAATGTCCGATTCACTTTTCAATTTAGTGCTTATGTTTCTTTGTTGGTAATTGAAGTTGCATTGGGTTGGCTATTAGAATTTTTGGAATTGTACTGTGTTGGTTATTGGGTCTGTACTGGATGGATTAATGGAATTGTATTGGGTTCACTATTGGAATTATATTGGGTTGGTTTTTGTGTTCGTATTGGGTTTAGTTTAATGTTTGTTTCGTTCGGCAAGTTATTATATTATTAAACAAGATCCCTTTGGACGTAATCTAAAATCTGAATCCTTTCAGATTTTTTTTTATTTATTGATGCTGATATTTTGTAATATACGGCGTGTGTGAAGGTTATTGTTCTTTCTCGCTGAGGATGATAAAACTCGTGAACATTGACTCCGTAGCTTAATCATAAAGGTAAAAAACAATTGAAGGGAACAATTTTAACGCTATTTTTCTTGGGGAAAGCATAACACCCCCAATTCTTAGTATAGCAAACTCTTGCCGAGCGTGGATTTGTGGATTTTGCTTACATGCGGCATCTTAACTGTTTCCTTGTGATTTGTTCAAAGCTAGA
>KK112722.1:1019-12623 GCA_000611955.2 Stegodyphus mimosarum | reverse complement strand
TAAACACCGTGGAACAATCACCAATACACTGTCAAGCTATACTGTAAAGGTAGCTTCACGGCAAAGCACTATATCGATCGCTTTCCGTTCACCAAAACTCTCGCGTAGCTTAGCACTCACAGTAAGCAGCTATTCTCACACTTCTCACAACTAATCACACTCTTAATCACACTCTCGCAACACTACTCGCTCTCAGAAACGCAAGGGTTTATATAGTTTTTCCTTAGGTTCCACACGTTTCGAGAAATATCTCGACAGGAAGTTATTCTAGAAGCTTCCCGATTGGACCATGGGGCCAAATGGGCGATAAAGTCGCCAATCTGGCAATCCTACCATACAATATTTTTATGGCAACCCTAATGCTATGCCGGAAAGCTTACATACAGGCGCAACCGCCGAATTTTTCGCAACAATATCATATACTACAGGCAAAAGCAGATCTCATTTTCTAAAATGTATACTCGTCTTATTACTATTAGTTTAATAAAGGTTATGTTTTGATTGGATAAAAGATTTTCCCTTATATGTGTCATCTGTTTATATAAGAATCATAACAAGAATTAATTTTGAAAAGATTCACTTGAGAATGATTTATATTAAGGATTCAGAGTTACTGCTTTCATTTGTGTTTATATTCAGAATTATTATTTTTAGAATAAAAACAAAAAGGGAAATTACTAAATTAAAAAAAAGACTTTTGGGTCTGTTGCAAATTAAGTTAGAATAAAGATAGAATTTTATTTCAAATGTGCACTGTGAAAAAAAAGGGGGAGACAGTTCTCTATATCTCCTATTCTACTGGGCCGATTGAAGAAATTCAACTTGCGTTCTTCATGTCTCGAAAGCGCGACTTAGGATATATATATATTAGATTTATATATAGCATTGTTTTAAGTTCGGTATTTTGACACAAAATCAGACTTTTTCTGAAATAACATCCATATTTCGTTTCTACGACTCAAATTATGCCAAAGTGCCAAGTTTTGTATAAGTCGCTTGAGTAGTTTTAAAAAATTAGCTCTCAAAAGATTAACTCCTCCATGTTAATTGGATCAGATATATATTTATTAATAGCTCTTTTTTTATTAATCTTGTTTGATTCTTCTTTTCACATTTCAAAATTTAGGTTCATCCCAAATAAAATTCACCCTTTTTAGTCCAAAGGGATGTAGTCCCGAAGGACTATTACTTTCGTTTGGGCGTTTTGCGTCGTTTCACAAAAATGTCCGATTCACTTTTCAATTTAGTGCTTATGTTTCTTTGTTGGTAATTGAAGTTGCATTGGGTTGGCTATTAGAATTTTTGGAATTGTACTGTGTTGGTTATTGGGTCTGTACTGGATGGATTAATGGAATTGTATTGGGTTAACTATTGGAATTATATTGGGTTGGTTTTTGTGTTCGTATTGGGTTTAGTTTAATGTTTGTTTCGTTCGGCAAGTTATTATATTATTAAACAAGATCCCTTTGGATGTAATCTAAAATCTGAATCCTTTCAGATTTTTTTTTATTTATTTTTAAAATTTGTATTTTTAAATATTTTTATGCATTTTTGAAAAAATGTTTCTATTATAACCTATAAAATTTTCAACATCGTCTTGATGCATTTCTAGGCACACTTGCAAAACATTAGAGTTTTTTTTTTCAAAATTTTGTAAGATAAACATGAATTTATAGATTGGTGCATTTTGAATTTTGGCATAATAAGTCAAATATGCTTTACGCACTTTGTTAAATTTGAAAGAATGAACTATAGCTTTTTTTTCCCACTTGTGCACAATGAAAAAAAGGGAAAGGAAAATAAGTTATTATACATTAAGAAATTCGTTAAGTGAATTATTTTTTATGCAAACTGAAAAAAAAAATGCGCGAAGATAAATTTTTGAATTTCTCCCTAAATTTCTCACCGGAAATTACAAAATTTAATATCTAGGCATAATTAGCTCTCAAATCGGCGTAGTATCAAAATATGAAGAAAAAAGAATGGCATGCCATTTCAGAAAAAGTTGGATTTTGTGCCAAAATACCTATGTTAGAACAATGCTATATATAAATGTAATATATATCCTTACGCACGCTTTCGAGACCTGAAAAACGTAGTTTGAATTTCGTCAGTTGGCCCTGTAGAAGAACGAGAGATATAGAACTATGTCCCGCCTCCCCCCCGGAGTGTGCATATGTATATGTAAAATACATATTGTTGCGTTATACGGGTTCGTGGATTTGAGAGTATCCGATGAAAACACGATGCAGAACAATAAAAAGCACACTTTATTTACAAGAATCACTATTTACAGCACAGTTCCAAAATTACCTTTAAAAGCGTCGAAAATCTACAATAAATACGCTGAAACAATCAGCAACACAGCTTCAGGCTGTAACTGTACAGGTAGCTTCACGGCAACACTAAACTTCTAATAAACACCGTGGAACAATCACCAATACACTGTCAAGCTATACTGTAAAGGTAGCTTCACGGCAAAGCACTATATCGATCGCTTTCCGTTCACCAAAACTCTCGCGTAGCTTAGCACTCACAGTAAGCAGCTATTCTCACACTTCTCACAACTAATCACACTCTTAATCACACTCTCGCAACACTACTCGCTCTCAGAAACGCAAGGGTTTATATAGTTTTTCCTTAGGTTCCACACGTTTCGAGAATTATCTCGACAGGAAGTTATTCTAGAAGCTTCCCGATTGGACCATGGGATATCGCCCATTTGGTCGCCAAATGGGCGATAAAGTCGCCAATCTGGCAACCCTACCATACATTATTTTATGGCAACCCTAGTGCTATGCCGGAAAGCTTACATACAGGCGCAACCGCCGAATTTTTCGTAACAATATAAAAAATGAACATGTCAATAAATTTATTCTATAACCTGACATATTTTCCTCACAATAAGCTTCACTTTTACTTTAAAATACAATCTGGCAAATTTAAAGTATACAAAATAAGAATTTGATGAAAGGGAACTATGAACACAGGACATGCAAATATCACCTAGTAGGTAAATTAAATGGTACTGTTCTGTTATCGGGATCGGATTCAGAAATGTACGTATGTGAGTATCTGTGTACATGTATACACACACATACATTCGTACGTACATATATATATATACATGAACACATCGATACATACATGCATACATACTAATATTTATGAATCCGGTCCTGACTTTTTTTCCTCGCACCGAGAACCGCGTACCAATTAAATATCTATTACTTCATGCAGTGACAACACCTATCTTTTATAAATCACAACGAAACTGTAAACGTTATGAGCAATATATAATTTTAATTTATACCTACATTGTAGAAAAAGTTCAATGAAGATTTATATTATAAGAAGTGCTTTTATTAACTTTAAATCGCTCCATTGGTTAAGCAATAGTAAATTGATTAAATGTAAAAAAAATTAATTAAAGAGCTGATGCTTTTACTCAATGAGAAAGCTCTAAGAAACTGCTCTTCCTGCGTGTGCATGGAAGATAAATGAAAGATCTAACATTTCACGGAGTGGCAACTCTCGCCAGCTTTTAGATTCTTTACTCATCCATCAATATTTTGAAGCACATTAATGTCTACAAATTCTGTTTTTCTAATACAGGATTTTAATCGTTAAGTTAAAAAAATGCTTCTCCTTTGAAGTACAATAATAATAACAAAAAGTAAAGTGACGATTTTAAAATTAATTTTCCATAAATAAAGGAAAGTGGTACAATTCCCACAGCAACTCGCCTGTGAACAAATGGATACAACCGCTAGGCACAAGTAATTCAGTCCGGATCGAATTTCGAGACTGACTGCATGACATTTTCATCGTTTACATTGAACAAATAATTTGCAAGCAAAATATATGCTAGCTAAATTCATATTTTTAACTGATTGTGACAAAGAAGGTTAGAGATATTTGCCTGAAGAAAGAGATGATTTTATGAAGGACTTCAAGGATTTAAACCGGTTCATGCTGTACACGAGAAAAAACAATGAAAATGCCATGCAGTCACTCTCGAAATTCGATCCGGACTAAATTACTAGTGCTTAGCGGTTGTTTCCATTTGTCCACAGGTGAGTTGCTGTGGGAATTGTACCACTTTCCTTTGTTTCTGGAAAATTAATTTTAGAATCGTCACTTTTCTTGCATTTTTTATTCTTAATCGTGCATTTTGCGTAAATACATACTTATATATCTTTGCTGTTAGGTAAAGTTTTTCATTATTAATTCAGTTACGTTTAGCTCACTGTGAGAATTTTCGGGAGTCATTCAACATTCATCTATATGATGACTATATATTAATTACTTCTTCATCCATTGAAAAATGGTCCTTCTTTCCCAAATAACTGAGAAAACAGGGGTTACCTTATACAGCAGTGAATGTCTTTTTATCCCGCTAATAGCAGAAATTTCTTTCTTAGTAAAATATATATAAAAAAAATTGTGCATAAATATGGAAGATTACTCGGATGGTTTGGGATTGATTTTCCTCTTAATGAAAGCAGTTGAGTACATACATTAATTAAAATCCTTCTAATAGCTCCGCTTTAATTATTTCAACGTATAAAAGATTACCTTCCAAGAGTCGCAGAGTCATTAGGATTTTTGAGAGAGGAGACGTGAAAAAGGAACAATACCCTAACCGGGACTCGATATTGAACTTCTCGAATACGCGCAGAGTGTGCTACTCTGAAACCACGAAGGCATGCAGGAAAGAACAAGAAAGTACCTTATATATTCCCCCTTTCAAAGGGCCACTAGAGATTAGGGATCTAGGGATTAGGGGATAGTCGCCAAATCCTGGTGGTAAAGAATCATCATCCACCATCTTTTAGTTCGGGCGCCACTGTAGAGTCATTAGGATTTTTGAGACAAGAGACGTGAAAACAGAGTAATGCTCTCGCCGGTACTCAAACCTGGACTTCTGGAAATGCGCCGAGTGTGTTACCGTTACCCCAAAGCATGCAGAAAGCAGGAAGAAAATACCTTATAAGCATGTCTTCACGAAGGATTTCGTAAAGGAAAGTGACTCGTATCCACGTTACACTTGAGAAAACACCATGAAAACAGTTATCATTTAGCCCCTTCTCTGGAATTAGAATCCAGCTCAAACTACCAGTGTTAAGCGACTTAGCCACTCAACCGCTGGTGGCGTTTATTAGCATTTGTATGAAAAGACTTTGTAAAATAATTGCATAGATACAGTTATTAGGTAATAACGAATTAATGTATTAATTAAGTTCTTAATATAAAGAAAAACTTTCATTCAATTTATCGTTATCAGCCCTGACATTTGGAGAGGAAATAATTTGTTTTCTGATAATAAAACATCTTTTCAACTGTAATATTTTGTACGCAAAATATCTAACACTTCCACGCACTTATTTTTTCAATTCTCTTATATTCCATTAAATATAAGAATAAAAGACTTATAGATTTCTTTCTAAAAGAGTTACAAGACACAGCGGAGAATTTCCTACCATGTAGATTTAAAAATTTCGGTTGCATTTCAAATTTTAATAAATTATTTAAGCAAAGCTATTGATCTCCATAAACTTTTTCGGCATATCCATTTATTCAATTTAATATAATTTCTTGAGTTGAATATTTTAATTTCTACCTTGAAGAATTTTTTACATGTAAGTTCGCGTTTATAGTAAATAGTCAGTCACAATCACAAATTCCAAAACTCAGGCATGCTATAAAAACAGTGTTGTCTTTTCATAAAGTAGAAAGAAAATGCCATTAAAAACTCCATTTGAAATACGAAGGCAAACAGAAAGTTAATTTTGACAAATACGAAGGCAAAGAGAAAGTCAATTTTGACACTATATATTTACTTCTGAAACGTTGAGAAATCAGAAACTGTTATCAACTTTTAATACGAAAATCAAATAGTCAATTATATATTATATGATTTATTAATAATGCTTTTTTCATTACATTTCTGAATTTTTCTTATTTTTTACTAAAGATTTGGGGATGTAATCAGGGACTGAGGATTGGGCTTTCATTACTACAATGTACCAGAAGGCACACGGTTGTAAAACGATTTGTCATCATTCAAAAACCTTGCAGAATAATATACACTTGCTGTCTGACAATACACCTTTACTTAGAGAGCTCTTTCGTAAAGTACGCTATTCAAATAGATTTCACACCCTATTAAGAGCTTTGTGCAAATGACAGCCGCCTGCGGAAACGCAGGTGGAAAGAAGACTTCGCGTAGCGTCTCAACACGTCTTAAGCATTTATCGGGACACCTTGCTTCCGTGTATACACGTCTTAATCATTTTTCGAGAAATTTCAGCTCCGTGTATACGCGTCTTAAGTATTTTTAGAGCGATCTCTGAAAACGTTTAAAGACGTCTTAAGCAGTTAAAGGGTTAAAGTCAGCCAGTATCATGTAGTCTAACAAGTGTTATTATGACATTTCAAGGCTACTTTTAGGTCACAGTGATAACGTTCCACCAAGCCATTTACAGAAGGATGATATGGCGTAGTACGAATTTGGCGTATTAAGAGATTAGTATTTGTCATGGAGAGAATATCTGTCACGACATTGCTGGATGTCTTAGCTATCTAATTTAAATGCTTAATTTGCATAGTGAAGCAGAATTAGATTTTGATGCGATTGCATAAGTTAGCACGATTTTCAGTAAAAGTAGTATAATGTTGACACTCGAGATTATTTATGCAGCTACTATAAAATATACCTAAAATATTTTATAGCTGCATAAATGACTCTAATTCTTTGTCATACATGTGGGTCATTTAGTGGGAGAGAGTTTTCACGAGAAAAACTTTACATGTGAGTGTTGCTAGTGTGTCGAACATTTATGATGAGCGGGTCAGAAGTGTCAACCATAATACAAAGACTCTTTTTGACCGGCAGAATGATAACTGAGTTCCAGCGGTTGTGCTTACATTTTTCAAATGCCTTATTCTGTGGTCATTGCAAGGAACAGGACGTTTATCATTTTTCTTTGAATCTTTTAAGAATTGTCAAAGGAGGCCAGGTCTTGGCTGCATTTGGTCAGAAGTAACGACAGAAGTTTATAACAGCTTAAAAAAACTCAACAATAGTTGTGGGTTTTGAAAAGTCAGCGATTTTTTTTTTGTTTTCTTGGCCAGGTCTTTTACATGTGAGGTAGTGATAATGCAAACTAAGAAGGAAACAGATGGTTTTCCGAGTATGCATTTCTTAGGGTTTAAATCAAACGGGGTTTATTTAAATAATTGATTCTCAACCAAAGGTGTTCTGAATTACAAAAGGCAAGAATTCTATGTAATTTTTTTCAGTATACTTACACACCAAATTTGTTTGGTTTAACTCGATATTTTTACCCGGAAGGTAACTACATTCTTTTGTTAAAACTGAAATGACTAATTCCACAAAATATTCCTTAAGTGATGTTTTATGTTTAAAAATTCTTTATCCTTAATTAAATAATTAAAAAAGAACAGCAAAAAATACACTAAAGACTAATATCAATGAAGCAATCGAGTATGAACAGTGGGATGCCTGTGATTAATGGTTGAGAGCCAGTTTCTGAACGTTGAGTTCAATATTTTTAGAGGGATGAAGGAGCAAGTTCCCTCTTTTTATGACTTGGAATCGACTTCTCTTTTTTGTATCGAATCTTCGCCCACAGTATGAGCTTCCACTCTATTAATTTTGATATAAGAGGATATCAAACCATCTTTGCAATTTTTTGATGAGGTTGCTAGTAACACTGAGACGGATGGTGTCTTCAGAAACTTGGCTCTGATGTTCGGGAAAAACGACAAATCTTTATTTTGTTCGTAAGGATGAATTATTTGCAGATTTGTCTCACCATTCTTAGTATTGCATGAGGGCAGCCGTCGCGTAAGTTCGTTTTATTGCTGGTACAAATGGTGTAAATCGGATAATCGATTTAATAAATTTTTGGGGGAGTTTTTAAATTAAGTTCGAATGCCAAAACATGCCCATCCCTCCCTACCGCCCAAAACTAGTTCATCGCCTATTAACATCCTTCCACTGCCCCCGGGGGGGGCGGTACCGTGCTCATGGGGAATCAATGATTTAAATGATCAATTACTTGATGGAGATGACCGACATGCTATTCTTTATTAGCTGACATAATGAGGATGTCATCCAAATGCGGGATGTAAAAAATCTAATTGAAACAAAACTTTGTATATAAAACATAGTACGGTCGGGCCTGAGTTACGCAAACCAATAGTATGGCCAGGGATTCAACAGACCAAAAGAGGTGGTGACAGTAGTACGAGTATTTTGAATGTTACCAGGGTTAACGGTAAACATGGGTTAAATCACGGTTGAAAATATGTTTTTTCCAAACAATATCTGAGTGCAGTCTTAAATGTGGGGTACGGGGTAGTGATTGCGTATCGTGACTGCATTTAAGCAACGAAAATCGCCCCAAGGCCACCAATCGCCATTCACTTTCCAAAGCATACGCAGGGAACCTGTCTCAGGACTTTTTTGAAGGCCAAATGATGCTTTTTGACAGGAGAATTTCAAACTCTTGACGTGCGATTTGAAGTAATTCATCAGATAATCTTCTAGATTTTGAACAAATAGGACCTTTAGATTCGATATAACAGAAAGCTGTTGAGGTTTGTTACCTATCAAAAATTTGCGATGTGTTCATCAATTCAGGGTATTTGGTAAGAATTTTGTCGAATTCTGCGCTATTGACCAGAATAATGTTGGTACCGAGTGAATTATTGTTGGATAGTCGGCCACGAAAATATTCTTCTTTGTCCATAAAGAAGTATTTTTTTAACATCAATAGCCAAGTTGAATTTTTTGAGAAAGCCAACACCTATAATAGTTTGACTGAAGTCTGCAATTACGAAAAGCTAGATAAATGAGCGACGTAATTTTAAATTGACGGTCAAACGTTTGGTGTCATATGTTGATATTTTGGTGCCATTAACAGCAAAGAGAACCAATGAGGGAGAATTGTTTGCATGTCGACAAGTTGGCCCTTGGGTATAATTGATAAATCAGCGCGAGGTAAAAAGGTAATTTTTTGGAGATGGATCGACCAGAAGAATTCTATTAATTTGGCATTCGCAATGTTGGCCATAAGTCAATCGACAATCTACTGTTCTAACTGTCAGAAATTGCAAGCAGAAACAAATTTTTGTGCCCTGGAATCCAAGTTAATATGATAAAAGTAAATGTTACTACACTGGTTATCATAAATTAAGGTAAAATCACAAAAATAGCGATAACTTCCTCAAAAATAAGACAAACCGTGTAAACTTTGAATATGTTGCCAAGCAAGAATAGCTGAGTAAAACTGCAACATGCAAATTAGTGGCGCTGCAATCGGAATACGTCATCTGCGAGGAGCATATAAGTCCATGTTTGAGAGCAAGCCCACATATTTCACTGTGATGGTGACATCAGAAATCTGAGATAGTGAATTCGTAACAATGACATCCAAGCATCATTTGCCTGTAAAACTACGATGAAGAGCCATTGGGAGACTAGAGGCAGGACAAAGTCAAACAGAAGTGGCCAGATGGTTATATATTAGTCCTTCTGTTGTTCATAGCCTTTGGAGGCAATTTCAAGCCACAAATTCACCATCCAGAAGGTTCAGCCATGGACGGCGAACTGCTACGAAGAGCGCCGATGACCGATATTTGACCTTACGTGCACGCAGGAATAGAACCGCTACTCCGAATCTTCTTAGGTCCTCCCTTGTCTCCGACTCTTCTTAGATCCTCCCTTGCTACAGGCACCAGAAGGTTGGTGTCAACGTCAGCTGTGCGTAGAAGGCTTCACGAAGGTAGTATGTATGCGAGGTGACCAGCCATTTGCGTACCAGTCACATGACGCCATAGGAGGGACGGTTGCAGTGGGTACGACAACATCTCCACTGGTCACCTGATCAATGGAGAGCTGTTCTCTTTACGGATAAGTCCAGGTTTTGTCTAGAAAGCGACAGTTGGCGTTATTTGATATGAAGAGAACCTGGAATTCGTTATCATACGTGAAAAAGATGCATACGGAAGAGGCAGTGTCTGTGTTTGGGGTGGCATCTCTTTGGGTGGACGCACAGACCTCCATCTTTCCAAGGGGAACCGTGAATGTTCAGGTTTACAGAGATGACATCCTTGAAGCTTATGTGTGCCCATATGCCGGGGCAATAGGTGATGCTTTCCTGTTACAGGACGACAACGCAAGACCTTACAGGGCTCGCATCGTAGATGATTACCTTCAACAGGAAACAATTATGCGCATGGAGTGGGCAGCTCGATTCCCGTAATTAAATCCTATCGAGCACGTTTGGGTCTAGCTGCTCTCAATCCGCCCCTTGCCGCGCTTCCAACTGCTTTGCATGAGCAACGGCTCCCGCTTTCTATTGGAACTGATAGACCGCATAATTGAAAGCATCACACACCGCTGTATTGCTTCTAGAGGCGATCATATTCCATATTGAAGGTACTTTTCCTATAGCAAACTGACTCCTTCGATTTGTTCATTTTATACATGAGCTAATTTCTATACTACCATAATTGTCTGGTAAATTCTTTTTATGTTATTTGATACCTTACTATGTGTTGTATATTGTGGGCAAGTTTCATAAAATTCTACATGTAACGTTTTCAGTAATCGTGATTTTTCCTTAATTTATGATAACCAGTGCATATTGTGCGTTGGGCCTCCTACACCTTCTGATGTTTTGAGAAAGACTGCCTTTACATTCACAAAAGCATTCCAGTTTGTTTTTGACGGCTAGCGAGCGTTCATTTACTTGCTTCGTCAACTCTGCAATTTGATATTCGAGAAGAGAGGTAGGTGCTATGGCAGCACTACTGATGTAAGGGAGAGTGGTGAGATTCCTAATTTTGTAAGCCATGCCCGCAAGTTTTGGGAGTTCATCACTTAAAGCGGCTAGAATACTCTGTGTGTTTTGCAGAAAGTGAGACATACACAGGGATTTTAGTAAGGGTTCTCCGACAGTCTCTCCCACGAGGTTTCGCATACAGGAAAATAACTACGAAGTTTTAGCACTTGAAGTATGTAGTATTTTCAACTGCTGACTCTCAGACTATAACTCAATAAGATGTGTTTTTCGTATTTGCCAGTCAGTGTGAGCTATAAAACAAAATTGCAAACACTATTAAGCTATCAGATTCAATTACAGATAGCACATGGTTGAATTTTGTGGAATCAACAGTAATGCCGGCGATGCCTAACTGGGCCTTTACTTGAGCGAATCATAAAGTGGGTTTACTTTCCAAAATGGAGGAGGCTTGACAGAAACACGTGAGACATTTAAGTTGTCTGCTGATTCATGATTTAAAAAAATATATCATAAGTAAATATGCAATAATTAATTACTAATAAATTCATTACATGTGCAAAATACACATTTAAGGTACATTTAGATGTATACAGCATTAAAAATAAAAAACAAATTCTGCAATGCATTCTACATGTAAGCTTTAGTTTAAAATGATACAAGTAATAACATAAAATTAGTGTCCAAATGAGAAATATGAACTCAATCAGCAAATTTGACGCTAGAAAAAATCACTTGTTGGAAAAGATTATATATATAAATAATGTAT
>KL811860.1:0-20348 GCA_000611955.2 Stegodyphus mimosarum | reverse complement strand
AATGTAAGCTATTTTTTGTATACATATTGTTAGAAACCTACTAATGGTATTCGATGAGGGGTAAAGCCAGGTCACCACGCGACTCGAGCGCAAGTATGATGCTCAAGGCTTTTGCCAACGACAGGTGTGATCTTGCACACCCTGGCACGACGTTCGTGTTTTTATTCCAGGACTTGTCTCAGGAAAGTGAGATAAGTCACAATAACATACATTTTATGCTATTTTACAAAGTTTGTATTAATTTTCTATACAATATGGTGCATCGAAAACAGATAACAAAAAACGAAATTTAATGTGATTATTGCTCAAAATGCATGCGGTAGTCCGTTAGGTGTGGCTTCTTCAAGTGTAGGCAGGCGCATCCCGGTATTTTCCAACTTGAAGAATTCCAGTTATTTCCACGAAAGGCATGGAATCGGAGGAACAGAAAACCACCATTTTGTAATGTTTTTAGTGGTTACGCCTCTAGCTTAAGTTACTTACTAGTAAGTTAATACTGAGGTAACTATATTATGATGTTAGTTTAGGGGGGAAGAGATTTTTTTCCCTAAAAAGGGGCTCAAGACTGTAGCTTGAATTCCGGAAAACATTATTTTGCATCCTCAAAAAGGGTAGGATTTTAAAGTATGGCTCCACCTTCTTTTATCTTTAAGCCCCGCCTACATGCATTCTTTTTCTTTAGGATTCCTAGTAAACAAATTTTAAATGAGTTTGAACTTCATACGTGATTCTAAGATAATTTCCTCAACTAGTTAGACATATTTGTAATAAAAAATGGGAACAAATTCAAATAACTAAATTTCAAATAGGTCTTCTTATGATTAAATTAATAATACATTTTGTATTGGTTAAAAAAGTTTTATTTCGCTTTTCCGGTTTATTATTAACTGCGGCTTTTTACAAAGCTGTCGGATATAAGAGAAAAATATAGGTTGTTTACATAAACTCTGAATAATATTAATTGATATCTGAATAATATTAATTATATATCGAACACTGAGACTACACAACTCTTCCTACTTTTAGTACATTTTGTATGCGGTCCGTTATAAATTTTTAATCAGGCATTTGTATTCAAAATCATAGCAGCATTTCATAATATTAGACCAAAAAATTCTACGTTCATTCATTTTGCTTTTTCACCGTGAGTAGCACTGTCATGCACTAAAATAGCTGGTACTTTCAATTATACAGTATTAAGCAATCTCCGGGTTTTCTGGTTAGGTATAGGTAAAGTAGGGGGGACAAGATATTTACCAACAGGTGATCCAGGTGTTGTCCGTTCCTATAAACTTTCCCGAAAAGCCTAGCTCGAAGCACAAGATACTCACCTCACGCTAACCCGAGGGCCCTACCACTGCCAACAGTGTATTGGAGGCTTGTCTGCATGCCCCGAGTGCATCGTTTATATTTTTTTTATCTATGAAAAGTTAAATTATGCATGGTGGTACATGAATATTACTTCAACTTGGTGATACAGATGATTTTACATGGTAGTTAGAAATCTGTTGCATATTGTTTAAACCTATGGGTTACGATTGTTTTCGCGTGTTTCTTTGATTCAGTATTTTGTGGGCTGCAGTTTTTACAGTCAGCTCCGTGATGCTTATATTTCTTGCAAGAGATTTCTTATACATACAGCATATTATTACATAGAGTTCCATTTTGTTGCAATCTCATGGTTTGCCAAAGTCCATATTATAAACATTCTACCAATTTAATTATGTTTAACATATCACTGTTATAAATATACCTGCTGTAGGGCGGTGGCATTATTTTCAATTTTTTTTTATATTATAACAGAACAAGTACATACAAAGTTCTGCGATGAATCATACCTTTCGCTAGTTATAGAGTTGTGGGAGGAACTGGGAGGGATTGTGTTACGTGGGAGCACATAACTCTTAAACCTTTGCTGTTAAGACATCGATTATTTTTTGTATTTTTATTCGAAGGTGCTTGTTTGCTGTTGCATACTCATAAACGGATGCAACTGCTGAGTTGGTTTTTCAAGATGCAGTTCCTCTGTTAAGGAATAATAAGTGGATCGCCCTTTTCTCTATATACACTTTATATATGGCACTTTATATATATGGCACTTTCAGTGATGTTTCTTTCATAGAAATATGCAGGGATGGGACCATGTGCAGGTAATGCACCAGTTTATGTAAGGGTTCTATTGTTCTGCTCTTTGATGCTTGGGATAAATTTAAAGGCTCTTCTGCCGTCTGCGTTTTGCCACCAGTATTCTCACCTTTTAATAATTATCTCGTTTAATGATTTTTAAATTTGAGATTTAGGGAATGGGATAGTTGTCGAAAAGAGGTTTTGAGTGCTTGCTGCTGCTTTAGCACACTTATCGGTGTCCTGAATCCATAGGGTGCCTTCAACCATTCGATAAAAATTTTTGAATTGGCGTCTCTTATGAAGAGGTGATTATTCTTCTGATAATAGGTGATTTGTTAGCGACTGCTTGATAGGAAATCTGTTTTAATTTTCACTGCTTGACGTTATCACTGATGCTATAACTAATTGCTTATTGGATAGCCAGCGCTTCTGCTTGAAAATCTGTGTTATTGCTATTTAGATGATATTTGAGAATTATTGGCTGTTGATTTGTGAATTTAATTCTAGTTTCTAAGCCATTCAATAATTTGATAATTATTGGCAATTGATGTATTACTATGACACATCCCACTCATTCTTCATTGTTAGAGTCATCTGTAAATATTTCCACGTTGAAACTTTCTTCGGTGTTGCCGTTGTGGTTGAATCTAAAACGAATATTTGGTTCCGTGGTGGGAAGAATTTAAGGCTGTTCTGGTTGCTGATAGTTCTCGGTTTCGAATTGGATGTCTTCTATGGTTGAGTCTGTCTTTAGTTGGAGAACTCTATCTGTGGTTGCGATTTTTTCCGCTGTAAGGAAAAGGGGAGAGACTTTTTTAAGCGCATACAGGGCTGCTTTGGAAGTTAAAGTTGCATGAGAAGTTAATATAATTCCTCTTATTATCGTAAAAATAATATATTCAATATTTAGAATATTTTTGAAGTGAAATAATGGAACAGAAAAAGTACATAAATTCCTATATTTGTGTCCGGAAGTAGACTTTGTGGTAAAAATTTATTAAATTATTTAAAAATACACGGTCATAGCTTTTGGTAACAATCTCCTTTTGAAATGAAATCGAAAGGAATTTAGTGCTGCTCCGAGATTTCGCAATGAGTAATAAAACTTTTGATTTGACCTTTATTTCAAATTTTGCAAGCTTTTCAGATCTCTTTGTTCTTGCACTGGTTTTATTTTCTGTCAGATATTTAGGGCACTTAGGAAATATAGACATGTAAGGATACCCTTTCAGTTTAGAACATTTTCTTTTCACTGATAGTGTCATCATCATCTGTTATTTCATTAGTTCTTATTATTTCCATATTAATGTAATGGTTGTCATGGACAAAGCTTCTTGTAGATAGCCATCAATCTTTTCTGTGGAATTGTATTGCTCTGCGCTCATTTCGTATCAACTTCTTTAGGGAATTTGTGCACAGAAACATGCGGCAGCTTTTACGTAATTTTACATTCTGAAAGACTGATTCCATCTATCATTACTCATCTGCAGCAAATAATTAAAATTTAAAAAATGAGTTCCTTTTTAACTGTATGTCCAGATAAATACTTCACAGCTGCGTTGACAGACATATGTATGTTTTACACAGATACCCTATCAATTACCAGCGACAATTCTTAAGCAAAATCATATGACCATCTTCGTAAGTAGCAGATTTCCACAGCCAACTCTATAATGGCTTTGAAGCGAGAAAGTCACAGGATACAGATGGTCGATGTGTTTTTGTCGTAGTATGTGGTTACGAACACGTGGTAGTGAATATTTTTTATATATATTTTCTAATAGTGTTATGTAAGTGGATTTTGGCTAATCTTATTGATTTTAAATAATTTAAGCTTATTGCAGTGCTAAATAATAGTTTTTATCTACATTTCGTTTTATATCTTTTTTATGTTTACTTGGGCAAATTTGTAGCTGTTCTCAAGCTTAATCAAGTCTTTCGTTTTAGCATCGAATGCATTTACTCTAGTTTGAACATTTTGCATAGAATTGTTTTGAATATTTTTTTGCTATAGTACATTAGGAATTCTGTATTTTGATTATATCTTTCTAATAGCATATTTGACAGTCTATCAGAATGAAAGAAAGTTTATCACCACAAATATTTCAGGCATTAACAACAACTACAGATGCATTCATTCAGTTGATTCCATATTTGTTTCAAAAGTGCAAAGCTAAAGATATACATTTTTACCACCTGTGAAAATATTGCACTATGAAAAACTTAATGTAAATTCTACAACCTACTCACGTTTATTAATTTTACTCATATTTATTTTAAGAGAAAACTACTATTTTCGGCAAAGTTAAACTTCGCGATAGAGAAAACTTCGCGTGAAGGGAAAAGGTAGATGACTATTTCGATCATGTGACCTTCCGAAACTGATTTCGCTTCAAGGCCATGATACAATCAGCTGTGCAGATTTAACTGGTTGCCGTTGGCCAAACATCCTTCTACACATACATGTAATGATATTTTTAAATCAATTAATTAAATTAAACTCTAATTATGTAATGTGTTGGCCTTCTCTATTTCAATTGCTTTCCTTGTTCCTATTTTTTTGGTGAAGTCCTTTCTTTCTTATAAGTTATATTAAGGTCTTCGCTCCCGCCAAATCTCCAAACTCATAAATCTGTCATGTTACATAAAGTCCTTATGGAACACTCTTATTGAGAAGATAGCGTCACCTCATGATCTCAGTTAATACCGCTGATTGGATGAGTACCATGACGCACCCAATTTTATAAATAAGGCTCTTCTCGATGTCGACAAATCCTCCTCTACGCAGTTCCAGTTTGGGCAACCGTATATAAAACTTCTAGAAAGAAAACTCAAGTATATCAAAAGAAAATTCTGAGAGAGATTACAGATTAACCCTGGATTGTTAGCAATCTACAGTTCCACAAGGATCTTAAAGTTAAACCTATTTCAGATGAAATCCTATCAACTAATCACAACTTCTACTTAAAAATAGAAAATTCGGAATTCCAGTAGATACGTGACCTTATTAATTATAATCCCACAATCGAAATAGCCTCTAATAGACCCAGGAGCATCTTTCACAACTTTCGTTGGTGAATATAAATAGCTTTAATAGAGACTTTGTATTTTAATATATGGACTTCATCTTGTGTCGAGAACTGACAAAGCTCTTATTTATTTCAACTGTACTGTGTGTTCATATCATCACAATATACTACTGATTTGTTTTTCTACTATATGGACTGGAATTTGTACCGAGTTCTCACAAAGCTCTTACCCCGATCCATTATAAATTTAATCACTGTGTGATGTTTTCTCAAATATGTATATAGTGTAAATAATGACAAGTGTTTATTTTGTGATTCTATGGCACTATCAAAAGATAGGACTTGGTTTCATAAACGTTGGTGAAAAGACTTACAAAAAATTTACTTCAGCATGTTCTGATGCTTTTCCATTTTATGTACCTAAAGTACTTGTTTCAGCTTCGCCGAGAAAGGCGCGGCGGTATCGCCTAATTTTTAAATCTCCAACGCCTAAGGGCTTAAAGTTTCATCACTTAAAGCAGATTTTTGCTAGACGCTGCATACATCATTAACTAATTCGATTCGATGTAAAAAAAGAATATATATGCTATAATAATCGTATCAATTATCATTAGTCTCCTTCCTGTTCACCCGGCTGCACAACTCACACAACGCGCACAGAATAACATTTCATACACATATCACTAAACACGATTCCGCAGCTAACAGTAGCGTTTTTCTACGTGATATATGTCGAGCTTTCATAATATCCTAGGAGTCCGTTATAAGAGAAACACAAACTTTATACTAGAGAAAAACTGGTGGGAAAAAAGAATAAGGCTCTCTTATAGACTTGAGATATACTATTGTGATGAAAATTCTGAATGTGTTGTTTTAGCGAAACAGTAAATTTCGAACTTTTCTGACGGAAATTCACTTTAATGTTAATTGCAGCCAGTAGCTCTCGAGTAAATTCCTCATCATAACCGGTAATCAATTTATGCAACTTACCAAATCGCTTAAACTCCGATCTTGCGATACGTGCTCTGGAGACTTACATGCCTGATATTGAAAATTGGTGTACGCGTTGGCGTATATCGATAAATGCGGCAAAATCCCAACTATTAGTTATTAGAAGAAACCAAAGATGTAGAAGAGTTAATGAAAAGATTAAATTATTTGCCACTGAGGTACAGTTGGTATCTAAGGCTACATATACTGGTGCCCAAAAGTTAAGCATAAATTGTAAAATAAGAAAAACATGGAGTAAATATTCGTAAAATTATTCCAAATTTCTTGCGGATATTAATTGGGTGAAGAAGAAACATTGGGTTTATGCAAAACTTTTCAGTCGACTACGTCCTGCGCGAAACACCTGCGCATGTCGGAGCGCAGAGAAACCGATTCACGCAGCACAGAGTTCAGACAAATTTCGGGCAATTGCTGTGCGAAAGAACGTTGTTAACCATCAAACAAGGTGAAAGATGACACAAAGATGCCAACTGGAGATGTTTGCGAAAGGAAGAATCGTTGGAATGCTGAAATCCGGACGATCACAAACCGAAGTGTCTCGAATTCTGAATGTGAACCAGTCTGCGATCTCAAGACTGTGGCAGAGGTTTCAAAGAACGGGAGATGTTACCCGACGACCAGTATCAGTCGACCAAGAGTCACAACCTCTCGCCAAGACCGATATCTGGTAATAAGTGCGCGACGTCAGAGGGGCAGTACTGTCAGAGCACTGGGTTCGGCGCTCACAGTCGCCACAGGAATACGAATTTCGAGACAATCTACAATACAGGAGACTCAATCATGCTGGCCTGTCTGCCAGAAGACCAGCAGTTTGCATTCCCCTCACGTCTGCGCAGAAACGCGCTCTTTTGAATTGGAGTTTGAAGCATCAACATTGGAGTGTGGGAGAGTGGGCAATGTGATGTTCAGTGACGAGTCCCGGTTTAGTCTGAGTACTGATTCTCGTCGGGTAACGATATGGAGAGAACGTGGAACACGTTTTGAACCAAGAATATCGGCAAAACATCATTTTCCATCAAGGGGAGTAATGGTATGGACAGGCATCATGATGGACGGCCGCACAGACCTCCATTTCTTTGACACGGGGTCTGTAACTGGTCAAAGATACAGAGACGAAGTTCTTGAGCCTTATGTTCGCTTGTTCGAGGTGCTGTCGGTCCTGACTTCATATTCATGGATGATAATGCGCCATGTCACCGAGCGATGCTGGTTGATGACTTCCTTGAAACGGAAAACATCCAGCGCATGTCGTGGCCTGCGAACTCCCCTGATTTAAATCCTATCGAGCATGTATGGGATATGCTCGAGAGACCAATTGCAGCTCTTTCGCAGCCACCAAGCTCCGTTACAGAACTAAAGAGAACTTTCCAAGAAACTTGGAACCGTTTGAGCCCACAACTCATTCATCATCTCATAGCAAGTATGGTAAATCGCTGTGCAACGTGCCTGGCTGTCAGAGGTGACCACACGCCTTATTAAACTGCAGCATCAGTAATTTATTTAATGTTTTTTTAAATTTTTTCTTTTAAGTGTGAACCCTTGCTATTCTCAGTTTTTTTTCAAACTGCTACTTTGGATAATAAAATTAATTATTATCGTTCTTTTGATTTGCTTCCTTATTTTATAACTATTTTACACTCGCATATCACGTTTCCCGCCATTTTGATTTACAGTTCCTTCTTTATTCACATAATTATCAATTATGCTTAACTTTTGGACACCAGTGTACTTAGGAGTGACACTCAATAATAAGCTAACTTGGAAAGACCATATTAACCGTGTCAGAAGCAAAGCATTAAGTGTAATTACTTGCCTCCTCCCACTTATTGGAAGAAATTCAAGCTTAAGCTTAGTAAGGAAAAGGCATTTATATATTGCTGTCATAAGGCCCATTTTCTCTTATGCTTCGCCGGCCTGGGTGGCTTACTCTAAAAAAGATGTTGAAAAACTTCAGATTACGCAAAACAAAGTCTTAAGACTTTTGACAAATGCCCATTTCTACGTATCTAATGAGACCTTAGAGCCCACCAGTGGCCAAGCGGTAAAGACGCTGAACACTGGTAGTTCGGTCCGAGGTTCGAATCCCGCGAACGGGCTGGCTGCATGGGCGTTTTCGTGGTTTTCCCCATGTGTAACGTGTATACGAGCCAGTTACCCTTAGAAAGTCCTCCACGAAGGCATCCCTCCCTTTAGGCAGATAGCCCTCGTGTGCTTTGCCATAACCTAACCTAACCTAACCTAATGAGACCTTACACAGAGACCTGAGGATTGAATATGTAAATCATTATTTACATAGAATGAATGCCAACTTCTTTAAATCTGCCTTATTATGTAAACATCTTCAACATTTCCATGTTCTAGACTACATAGCCTTAGATGAGGATTACAACATCAGGCCATATGCGGCTCACTTACTCCGGGATCTGAATTTCCCAACTTAGTAGTTGTTAGAGCATTGCTTCAACTTGTACATATGCAAATAGGCTTTCGTTATTTATCCTAGTTATCATATTTAATCAACAATTTCAATTTTTATTACCATTTTGTATGTTACATTTCATGTATTAATTCAGTATTTGTATTGTATAATTAAAGTTTAATAAATTGTGTTACTTTCATGTGCATTAGTTAGGACGCAGACATGTACTTACGCGGCTCTGCCGCAGTCAGGATTTTAGTTAGGACTTCTCTCTATATTTCAGGACTTTGGTTTATTGCAACCTTGCGATGTAAACGGCATCTCCTTCATACCACGTATTTGGTTTTATTTAATTTAAGGAAATTGCACGTCAGCGGCTCTATGCAATTCCTCAGTGAGATGGATAAGTTGTCCATAATTGGCAATATCCCAGCAATAATTGTCCAGACTAGACTAGAATTTATGCAACTGAGCAATCTTGAATTCAGGTTTCGCAGTTAAACCTAACTCTTCCGCCAGTACTTTTAAATCCTGTTTTTTTACTCCTAGCTAAGAATGACATGTTGAACAAGTTGCTTTTAATAGGCTTTCTTTTAAATCTTAAATACCTTTTTTAATCTTAAAAATCGTACTTGTATTAAAGGTATATCTTTTGGCGAGACTTTTCAAATACGAAATTCGCTCCAACCAATTAGAGAGAATTATCTGAACAACTTTGCCGGCACAAAATAAAATAACACTACGCCGGTTTAACGTTTTAAATCACTATTCACAAGCCTCGTTGGCGATAATTATAGATACAGATTTGCCAGTTAAGCAATATAATGGAATTTTACCCACGTCAGTTTGACGATTTTACTATCTATCTTCACGCCTGGTTGGCGATCACAAAAACAATTTTTGCCAGTTTGGCAATTTAATTTAGCTGTAATACGTCGAGATGACGTTACTATCTACCATACGCCTGGATGGCGAGAACTAAGAAAAACCTTCTGCCAGTTTGGCAGTACAATAAAATCAGACTACGTCAGTTTGACGTTACTACTAATTTTCCACGCACCAGTTTGGCAACAAATTCAAAAACAGTTAGCAGTTCTTTTTTTTATAAATGCCGGGATGACTTACACATATTAATCATCAACGTAAAAATTAAATTCAAGTAACAGTAAAGCCCAAATAATAATTTTTAAATACTTCTTTCCTACAAATATCAATTGTAATTTAAGCCTAATATTTTTAGTATCAGTTATTTTATACAGAACCTTATGCCATTTAAATGTAATTCTGAAACAAAATACTAAAATTAAATAAACTAATTGTGTCTTCGGAGATCAGCAATATCCAGTTCTGACAATTCTTTGCTGGGGGGCAAGTTACATGAGCAGAAAAGCTGACCTTTGGAGGATCCTCTTCAAAAAACTGGCTTTAAAACTGCAGACTTCTGACATCTGTTTCTCCTTGAAATAAACAAAGTCGGTAATTGCTGCTAGCAAACTTGTTCTCAAAATTTTAGCAACTTTTCTGGGACTAGGAGACCAGCACCAACGAAATTGATAATTGCAATACTGAATTCCAGTATACGGGTGGAACCTCCAATTTAATACGACTGTAACGTATTTTGCAGTTTTTATCCAAATAACAGATGAATTTCTTAGTAAATCATAAACTTAATTCTCAATTCACGAAGGTAGATAACTTAAATACAATTTCTAGACGTACTGCTTTACACTCCTACTTATTATTCCGGTTTCTTCCTCTATAAACTTTTCATACATCTACTACTAGTAAAACTCTTAGAATAATAATTTTTAAACATTTCTGTCGTTGCTCAGCAACGGTTACACGAAACAAATATGGCGTTGCCACTCCAATATTAAGGATAATAAATGTAATCACTTTTAAATAATAAAATATTGCAGTACCATTTAAAAGACATTTTACGTAGGCATGATTATCAGTAACGATCATGGTGCAAGGATATCCAAAATCCACTTTGTCATATCGAAATGAAAATAAACGATCATAAAATAATAAATGTTGTACGAATCCCCCTTTTGCCACACACGTCGCACAGCGAAACGGCATACTGGGCAGAAGGTAATCGAAGCGTACTTCCGGCAGTCGATCTTGCTCCTGCAGCGAGGCAGTTTTTAAAATTGATATCGTTTTCGGGGCCGAGTGATGAGATGCAATTGGCCTCCCATGACCGTTCCAGTCATGTTGTTTAGCGTGAAGGTCTTGCGATCGAACTGGCCATTGCATGCGGCGAATTTCTGCCTTTTCCAGGTAATCGTTGAACAGCTGAGCTCTGTGTGGAGGAGAGATGCCATTCATTAACGCATATCTAGGTCAATGTGCTCAGAAAAAGTCAAACTTAGTATTCTATGATCTCCCCTCTAGAACTCATGAGCAGTGAGCGAACGTTTGTTCAGCATTTCTAGTAGCGTACGGCCGTCCATGGTAATACCTGCCGAAACCATTACACCTTCACCACCGTAAAGATCTTTGGCTGAAGAGGAAAGCTTCGTATCGTGTTCTAAGTTATCTTCAGGTACAGGTACACCGAGAATCAATGTCCAAGCTACATTTTGACTCATTCGTAAACCTATGGTGCTTTACTGAACTCTGTTCCAAACTGCATATAACCATTGCTGCAAAACCGGAGTTCTGAGGCCATAAAGCCTGTACGCATTGAGGTCATTTCTTAAGCTGCAAATATCTAAAGAGCCAGTGATACAGAGATCGGATGGCTCTTCAACCGGCCAAAACGTGTGTTTCTATCTGCAGTTGCAAATCGGAAGTGCTAAAAAAGGAATGACCCAGGACCACAGATGTAGCGATTAAGCTGATGATGTAAGCAGAATAGCATGGTAGTGACTCTAGAAATGTGGTTTTGGTAACTCTTCCACGTTCACTGGTGCTCCAGTCACTCTGCTGGTTATGAGCAACTCCCTTGTAATTTCTATAGTCCGATATAAACAGAGAGAGAAACAGGTGCTGGAATGCATTGCACTTCATAGATGTCGAAGCTTGGCTTGTGCCTCAGCTACCTCATTGGCCTGAAATCCAATTTTAACCATTAAGTCGTACGTTATGATTGCCATCCAGTCTATGTGGGGTGGGACCAAGAGGAGATTGATATAGATGGGGTTTTGGAGCCGTCTTTCTAGATGGAGGGTCAAACGTCAGTAATCTTTCTTTCATTTGTACGTATTCTTAAACTTTTGCCTTTGCCTGAGGGATGAACATGTTTGGCCATTTTACGAATTCCACTGCGCTATAGATATGACCGTTATAATCCTTTGTAGAGATGAAGAAGCTTTCCGATTGATGCGTCCCATTCTAGTTACATATAATGAGGAAATAATCTCACTAAGACACTATTGGCATCACTAGATGTACTGCGCTGTGTGCCTTGATTGTTATTATGGTGATGGGACGCTGTGGGCTTCGATAACGCTTTATTTTTTAAATACTCACTTTTAAGGCCCAGGCAGAAGCAGCGGAGTATGTAACTATCTCCTGTACCTCTGTAGTATAAAAAATCTTTTTCCAATGTGGATTTTTGTCCAGATTGGCAACTTGAACTCTTCCATGTTATTGGCGATGGAACTGGTATTTAATTCCAGCTGTGGTATTTATGGAAGCCAGGGTAAGACTAATGAGACTAAGAATTTTAATTCGTCGACAAATTTTGTGCTTTCCCATTCAAAGCGCTCTAGAGTCATATTTTACGATCATTGTCCTTATTTGGGATAAGACGATCCGTGGATATGGTTTCAGAAAATAAAACCTTTATTGATTTGCAAAGTCTTCTGCTGCCGCATGAGACCTGTTTTTCGAGTTTCTTGCGAGTTCTGCTTCTCAGGATAAATTCCGGACCACAGACATATGCAGTGTGTTTTGTATCTAGACACCCTTGGTAGTTAATCACTTCTCTGAAATTGAAGGTTCACAGATCATCGACTGCACAGAATCCTGCGAACAACCTCAGATCTGTGGCTTCCCTCTAAAGCCTTAAATGGTCAAAACTAATAATACCCATTCCGTAAAGTACAAATATTTCTATCTATATCTACGAAACAAATGACTTAATGCAGAGCTTGTTTGATAGTTGGCCACCAGAATGTGTAAAAGGCATTCTTCGTTTGCAAAGACATGATAACTTTGATTTCTACTATTAATAATCGTGGAATGAATATCTGAAAAGGCGTAAACAGTGAACAGCGTGCTTTAGCCGTACCTGCTGGGTATAAGATATTACAATCTTGTGGATAAAATTTCGGTATGTGAATTTATATGGAAAAATTCAGAAGAAGCACTTCAGTCTGTTCACACAATACCACTGCTTGTTATTAAAGTGAAACACTGTTATGAAAATTGGTAAAACCAAGTTCTTAAGACATAACTAAGACTTAAGACTAACGTTCTTAAGACTCCTTGTACTCGCACTCGCACTCCAGAACAATTTTTCCGCACACACTAACACAGTACACAATGCGAAGAAACAGATTGTTTACACTGGGCTCACAGAGAAGTTTGTGGAAATGTCTAATTATTCGAAACCTTGCTATACTAGAACACAGTAACCAATATGCTGAATGCGAATACATGTACATCAAAACAGCAGACTTTAATTTCATATCCTGATTCATAAAATCTCTTCATATTCGTTTGGGAGTAGATTCATATGACGTGTAAACTAAATGTTGGTGATTTGCTTGAAACTTCCAAAACCCCAAAAATTATCAAATAGATTATTTCTTATAACCTTGGTAAGTGCGTGAAGAACTGCATTGAAATATGCAATGATTTCCACTGAGAAATACGTAGTTTCTCACTGACAATGTCGTTTTAATGAATTCCGCAGTTATTTATGTCCAAGATTTAGCACCTGGCGAAGACAAGTAGTCGCTGGCAGTAGAAGTGTGAGACCGTAGGCTGTGAGAAATAGCCCGTTGTTATGCGAATACAGGAAGAATTTTGAAGTTCAGAAATAAACCGAAAAGTTCTTTTTCCAGAACGAACTATCCGACATGAAAATAAATTAATATCTTATTTCAGGGATGAAGAAATGAGAACAATTAATCTTATCTGGGCTACAGATTCAGAGAAATTCTTATTAAAGATTCTTACATTTGCTGGTTTTCCTCTTTTGCAACTGATTGTTTCGATTTTTAGGTGTAACGTTTTGTAAATATAATCGTTGAAACTTTGTCTCTTCTGTATTTTTAAGTCATGTCAGAATAGATCGGAATAAAGAGATCAGAGAAAGTCCTTTTCGAAGAGTCGGATTCCATAACCACACATTGTCTCCTTCGTTGAAACAATGTCCAGTAGCTCTCGTAGCGCGTCTCGTCGTAGCGGGACTTCATCTTCTCCGTCGCCAAGTTGACTCGCTCTCGTGCAAAGTTGTGCATCACTTCAAACCGGGCCTAGAGGTCTTGAATGTATTCCTCAGGCGATGAAGTCGCATCCGGAGGGCGACAAACAAAAGATCACATGGCAGACGAAGGTCACGACCGAAGAGCATCTGAGATGGGGAATAGCCGGTAGTCTCGTGGACAGCACTGCGGTAAGCCAGTAAAAATAGTGGCAACTTCTTGTCCCAGTCCTGTTGGTTTCTGGAAACCACTAATGAGAGGTTATTGAGGATGGTTCGATTAAACCTCTCTACCATACCGTCCGACTGGGGATGTAAAGGCGTCGTTTGGGTTTTGTCAATGCCGAGTAGCTTGCAGAGTTCCTTGACTACAGCCGAGGTAAAATTCCTTCCCTGATCGGAATGTAACTGAAGAGGCACTCCGAATCTGGAAATCCAGTGCTGTATCATCATCTCTGCTACTGTGACAGCCTCTTGATCAGGAATAGGATACGCTTCAGGCCACTTGGTGAAGTAATCAATGGCAACGAGGATGTATTTGTTGCCATCAGCAGTTCGTGGCAGAGGTCCTAAGATGTCAAAGGCGATACGTTCAAAAGGTGCTCCTACATTGTAACGTTGCAGCTTCCCCCGGCTGCGTTTCTTCGGTCCTTTCCGACTTACACAGGCATCGCAAGTTCGGCACCACTTTTGCACGTCATCCTTTGCATTATTCCAGTAGAAACGCTCCCGAACTCTCTGCAAGGTCTTCATTATTCCGAAGTGACCTCCTGCAGGGCTGCTATGTAGTTCTTTAAGGACGTCCGGGATTCGGGATCTTGGGAGTACCAGCTGCCATCGGAAAGTTTTTCCATCATCCGATTCGAATTTTCGGTACAAGACGCCGTTTCGAATATGGAGTGAGTCCCAGAGAGCCCAATATTGTTTTGTCGTGGGACTATAGCTCGAAATATCCTGCCAAGTAGGTTTTCTGTTTGAGGTCTCCATTAACTCAATTATGGGTTTAATATCACGGTCTTGTAGCTGGTCTTTCCTGATTTCCTTGTCAGTCCATGGATCTGGATCAGCCAATGTTGATGCTGTAATTTGCCGTGCGACTGGATTAACCAGTTGGTATTTAGCTTCGACCCTGGAACAATATCGGCAGTTTTCTGGGCAAGGTCTTCTAGACAAGGCGTCAGCGTTTCCGTGCGACTGTCCCTTGCGATGACGGATAGTGATGTCATATTCCTGGAGTCTCTGTATCCACCTGGCTATCTGACCCTCAGGATTCTTGAAATTTAAAAGCCAGGCCAATGATGCATGATCTGTGCGGAGCAGGAATTTTCTGCCGTATAGATAATGATGGAAATGTTCTACGGCTTTGACTATGGCGAGCAACTCTTTCCTGGTGACACAGTAATTCCTCTCCGGTTTAGATAGGCACTTGCTCCAGTAAGCTACTACACGTTCTTGGCCCTCTATTTCTTGGGACAAAACAGCGCCGACACTTTCATTACTCGCATCCGTGTCGAGAATAAATGGTCTGTCGAGCTGAGGATACGTCAGGATTGGAGCAGATGTTAAGGCTTCCTTCAGGTTCTTAAATGCATTCTCACATTCTTTTGTCCACACGAACTTTTGCTTGCTCTCTGTCAGCTTGTGAAGGGGTCTTGCGATGGAAGAAAAATCCTTCACGAATCTCCTATAGTAGGTGCAAAGTCCTAGAAAGCTTCTCAGCTGGTGGACATTTTCGGGACGTCTCCAGTCTTTAACTGCTGACACTTTTTCAGAATCCGTGCGCACACCTTCAGCAGAGATGACATGTCCGAGATAAGTGACTTCCTGTCTGAATAATTTGCATTTAGCGGGACTCAACTTCAGATTGGCTTCTTTCAGTTTCTGAAGCACCTTTCTAAGATTTTCCAAATGTTCTCCCTGCTAAAAATGCCCCGTAGAAACCCATAGAAGGAAACCCGTACAGCTGTACGGGTACCCACAGGCCAAATCCCCGTAAAAACCCATACAACTGTACATGTACCAGTAGGCCAAAGCACCATAAAGAGAAACCTGTAGAACATACGTGTACTATAAACAAAGTCCCTGTAAAAAAATGCCATATTCAGAAACCAGAATTTTACGCGTATCCACAGGCCAAATCTCCAGTCAAAAATGGATATTCCGTAGGTCTATACCGGATAAAAACCAGTACACAAAAACTCAAACCTATGCGGATATCCATAGGCCAAATCTCTGTAAAAGCCACTACACAAAAATCTACAGACTAGTACAGGTACCCATTGGGAAAATCACTGCACAAAACAGTAGACGAAAACCCATAAACAAAACCAATAGAATTATACCATAGTGCATTATCCGTACATAGAACGGGTATCCATATGCAGAATCCCTGTAACAAACAATATACAAAAATAGAACTGTAGATCAAATTTCCATAAAAACTAATAATTATAAGCATAAACCAGCAATACACAATTAGTAGTGATAAAATGTACAGACCTAAATAGGGGGGAGGCACACAGGTAATTTTAAATAAAATTCAATACGAAGAAACTTAAAAATTTTTTTATAAATATCTAGAAGCCTACAAGCCCCTGTCCTTCTCTATGCATATCAGTACCTATAAACATATAACAAAATATTTATATAAATTCTCTTTACAAAATTTTAAACTTCCTTTATATAATTTTGAAAATAATAGAAAGATAATAATCAAAGTCATGATTCACAACCATCGAATGATATATGTATATATATTTGATGGTTGCGAATCATGACTTTGATTATAAATATATACACATAATAGTGTATCTCATTGCATATATATGTATTACAGTGTATTTCAGTTCTTTAATTGGGAAATTAAACAATGGAATTTAATCACATCAGCTTGTCACAATTTGACACCTAACGAGAAATGTATTGCCAAAGGATGGTAGTACTTTCTAGCATCTGCTTAAATTTTAAGCAACCTACAATGCACTAAACCAGATTTAAACAAAACTAGACAAAGCAAGCAAAAAGAATGAGGGACTTGATTATTAGAAATTTCACAAAGAGTTTAAATTTAGCATACTTGCTATCTCCTCAAAACTCGCTTACCACTGATAGCAACAACCTGCAGCTTATTATGGCACACATACACATAGATGTTTTGCATGGAATTTGAATCCTAGAATGTAATATAGTGAAGTAATAATAATATGCATATACTGTGTCAAACATCTTTTTACAGTACTTTGAACGTTACCTGTATCTGTCAGAATATAAATGAAACCTCAATATAAGAATATAATAAACTTAATAATACCGAAAATGCAATAAATTAAATTGTAACAAAACAAACTTTCAAAAATTTACAAGACTTAACAAATACCGATTCTCAACCCGCAGTTTGGGATTTGAGGAAATATGTCATAGCGTATAATATCTTATTCTGCATCTCACTTTCAGTGTTGTATAATCTTCCACAGACTTTATATAAACAAAATCTATAACATAATAAGTATTTATACAACATGTAGTTAGTTCTCAAAGTAAAAATGCTTAGTAATTTTCATACTGTTTATATATCTATATAATAATTTATTATTACAAAAGGTGTTTCGTATATCATCTCCAAGGATTATAAATTTAATTAAAGACATGCATTATTGGAATAAAGTTAAGTCAATGTTTTCGGTACAAGGCATTTACATTTCTATTGCAAAAAAATACTTTAAAATCTGTATAGAAATATTATTTTGAACTGTAAAATTTCTAAATAGTAAAATTTAAAGTACTGAAAAATAGCTATTGCAATTGACCATAGATTATATATTATAAAAATACAACATCATGCTGAGCATTTCCTGTATTTAGACTGCCAAATGAAATTCATACAGTGCAGTATTTAGCAATATAAATAAATCTTCTACACAGCCTTATACACACAGTTAGAATTACTGTCATCGCAATTAAGCAGATATAACTTCATTTGTTTACAATCAGTTTTTACGTTAATATCTATACGACCAGATAAATTTAATGCAGAAAATTGTTCGAAATTTTTAAACACCTTCTATCAGCACTTACTTAATACTAACTTCTGTAACCCTTCATAAAGCTGGCTTCTTATAAGACTGCCTTTTTTTCCTATTTCTTGACATGAAAGCTAAGCATTGGTTTTAACTGTCTTGTAAATATTTCAATAACTTATGCAAAATTCATATCCACATTAAAATTACGATACCTAAATCAACTGATTATACAGTGAAACTTCCCTAAAACAATTAACTCCACAGTTCTAGATAATGGCAGTTTCTTGTAGACTATCAGGAAAACTATCATTAATTTTAAGTACTTTTATTTAATTATGTTCCTGGCAAATGTGTCACTGTCAGAGATGGTTATCTAAGAAAATAACCACTATATGAGGTTTCACTTAATGTAATTTTTTTCCAATAAATAATTCATATTTTATATTCCCAAGACTAGCACATTTAATATTAAATAAACTCTATTAATTATTCACAACTCTATTTCAAAAGTATTTTATGAAAAAAAATTTGAAATTTTCATCATGAAATTAATAATGATGAAAATTAAAATATGCATAAAAATGTTTGATTATATGTGTTTTAAGAAAATAGCATAAAATATTTAATGTAACAATGTGGTTCTAGTCTCATATTTATACAGAAATATAGCCGAAAAAGAAAAAAAATGTATGTAATCATCTAAATTTTCACACAATTTTAGTAATGCAAGAAAAATTCCTTCGCTTGTAAGTCTTACCTACCTCATTCAATAAGTAATACACACATTAAATATTTCAATGTTTACTTCATTTAAAAAACTTACCTTTTTTGTTTGCGAAATATAATGAGTACATTTTTTAAGACATAAAAAAATATTCCTTCTGCTCACCACATCACATTAGTCGAAAAATTGAAAATTGAATCATGCAAGATCTCTTTTAAGTAAGGTATGCTCAAATTTATTAGCACATAATATTCAAATGATAAAGATATACATGAACAAGCTTTAAAAAGTATTTCTTATAAAATATAATCAAAAAACAAATTTTCAAAAATACAGTTTTTGTAGAATGCAATGTGCATCTGACGTAAACACACTGAGCCAAATTATCAAGTCTGAAATTATCACTTTTCAGTCTTTAAGCACATTGCTTTTTAGGATAAAAGTAAAGATAGAAAATAAATTTCACGCACAGAAAATCCATTTCAGAACTAACTATCAGTCAAAAAAATGTTCGCTCAATGCATTAGATACTATTACACGTGCACCGCTTTACTGTTATTTTCTTTCATATTATTTCATAGTCACAGACAATGTTGGTATTTTATTTTTCATTATAAACATCTAAGCAGTACCCATAGTAAAAATTGTAAATTATTTATTGCATTACTACAGCCTATTATCCACCAAGACGACATCACACACATCCCATAACAACATAACCACGAACGGCGCCATATTGCTTTTCTGAGCGCATGGGAGGAAGGGAAATTTTTTCTCACGTCAGCATAAATACGGAGAAAAATAGTTTGAACGCGGTCGCCTTAAAGAGATGATGGTTGATGCCGGTTTTTATTTGCAATATCAGAAATGTTGATATATGCATATATAAGTGTGTATGTGTGTGTATTCAGAGAACCAACTCGTGGCGAAATCACCTCCCTAAGATGACCGCCTCCGAACGAGACCAGTATTTGTGAAAACTTAAGTATATTTTGGTATTGAAACATTCCCTCTGCAAGACGACCACCCGCAAAGAAAATTCCGGAAGTGTAGCTGGTCGCCTTAGAGAGATTCATTTCGTAGAGGCAACCTCCTTAAGACGACCATCTCTTAAAGATAAACATATATCTGAGAACATAAGCATATATTGGTAGTGAGAATCACCTCTCTAAGGCGACCACTTGTAAAGAGGCATTTTTATGTGTCGCTGGTCGCCTTAAAGAGACATCGCTGTGTGTGGTGTAAATGATTACTGTTAATGTTTCCGACAAAAGCTTTTAAGAAATCAAATAAATGAGCATATGTAGTAAAAACCCTCTCTAAAACGACCACCTGAGTTTCCAGGTTACTCTGATGGTCTTAAAGAGATCATATTTTCATTCTTAGAAATACTGATCGTCTTAGAGAAGAGTTGGAGACGTAAGGTTCATTCTATGTTTTTTTTTTTTAAATTTCAAAGCTTTCTGTTGGTTACAAAATAGAAATAACCTTATTTTCAGGTGTCCAAATAAACGAAATAAAAGTAAATAAGTAAATAATTTAAAATAATCAGTAGACAACGATTATACCAATAAATTTTGGTTTACTGACACCAGTATTAATTTCATTGTTTAGAAAGAAGTCTACTGACGTCAGT
>KK112721.1:648446-698651 GCA_000611955.2 Stegodyphus mimosarum | reverse complement strand
ATTCAATTATGACGATTCCTTCTTGGTGTTGCAATTTTCACAAACGTGAGTGTATTTTAAAAACAACATAGCAGTAAATGTTTAAAATTCCGATGTAGCGTTAATTGTTGGCATACATTTTTCTGTTTTTTTCTTTTCAGCTTTTTCTCAGTTCATCACATCCATGCCCAGTTTTCTTACTAAGAGGGAGTTGCAAAACCAAGTTTTTGTCTTTTTATTATTAACATTTTGTGTGTGTATTAAATATCACGTTCTTAGCGCTTAGCTTCTAGCTTACGTCATATAAAAATTGATTCAACAGCAAAATCACAACGCTGCATCGGAATACATCAAAGATAAACAATGGATACAACTGAACGAAAAGTTCTTCGGCCATTATTTACAGTTGACGCAAACAGTTTAGGAGAACTCATTTCCAGAAGAGGGCATAAAACGGAACTCAAAGTAAGATTTGAAACATTAAAAATAAAATACGAATTGATTATTGCTCAAATTTCACTCACTTAGATGAACCTCTAAGAGATAAAAACATGACAGAAACTAAGGTGAAAGAAGAAATGGCGAAATGCAGTGAGTACGAATTAATATCTAAGGTTAAAGAAACAATTTCTGATGAAACAGTATAGTCAAATTTTGAAAATGAATATCAGATTGGGTTCAAGATTCAGATAAAAGTACCTAAGTTAGCATTAACAAAATCTGAGGGAGATTTAAGAAACTGTATTAGTTATTGAGGCCAGTAACTAAAATTCTTAATAATAATTTTTATCTTACGAAGATAAATTTGACTATTTGAGACTTAATATCAAACTTGGGTCATCAGCGTATAAATTAATAGAAAATTTCTCACTGTCAAAAGAAAATTACGAGAAAGCCATAGATTTTAAAATACAAATGGAAGGAATAAGTTTTAATAGAAATCTATGTTCGTGAATTATTATCTCTAATTCTACTGAAGGGAAAATATTCCAATTTCTCAACTTTATGATAAACTAGAATCGCATTTGCGTACTTTAAAATATTTAGGCTTAACTAAAGTAAAATATACTACGAAAAGCTACGAATTTCGCACTAGTTGAGTCAGTGATTTCAGAAAACATTTTGAAGATCTCGGAAAGATATCGAGTGACGTAAACGGATCCTACCCAAAGTCTTGCTGATTGTTTATGTGAGTTACTGGAATTTTTAAAAATGGATGTAGAAGGAAAGGAAAGGGTAAAACTCAGAAATATTTCTTATTTGTTCTGAAATTTTCTTATTTGTCTTATTTTGAATCCAACGAAAATAAAACTAGTTCACGTGTTATATGTAAAACTAAGATGACGAATACTTACCGACTGCTGCAACATTAGCTTCGTCATATAACGATAACGTAAATAAAGATGTACTCTGCAGGTTTAGTAACAAATCGACACATTTTTCTCAGGACTCCTCACTTACTATTGATTTTTCTCTGAAAGGAAGGCAGCTGGTTGTCAAGAAAAAAGCTACATGCTTTCGCTATCTGAAACAAGGATACTTTAGTTCTAAATGTAAAATTTTTGTGAAGTCTGTTGCATGCAAAGAAAAACGTTATTCAGTATTATGCCGGATATTGAATAAAGATGAAAAAATGTTTCGAAAGAAAATGCCTGCAATATGTTAACGAAGTCACAGAAAGAGACTATTTATTTACAAACTTTACTTTGTAATGTAGTTGGTAAAAAATTTCAGAAAGAAATTTAGAGTATTAAGTGATTCCGGCTCACAAAATGTTGTATTACCAAGAAATGTGCAAGGTAATGAAAGCTGAAACCTACAGGTGAAATATACACTCAACAAGAATTATTCAACACCAAGTGGAGGTTTCGAGTGAGCCCGAGGAGTGTAGAAAGAGTTATAGAGGGCGTTGCGCCGCCAATATGTATACTTAATTAAAATGTTTCCGTGCAGAAATAACTGGACCTAGTTTACTGAGCTACTAAATAATGTTTCTAGTAGAGCCACATTTGATCACTCCAGTGAAATCGAACATGAAATTACCAAACTAAACTTTCGAATACAAAATGCTATCCATAATTCTACTAATATCTGTAAGTAGAAAAATCCTTATGGACTCCCAGAGGAAATCAAAGAGATAATTTTGCAGCATTTGGGGTTAATCTACTAGAAAATATAGACTTAAAACCAAATTCAATTTGGAAAATTGCTAAGTCTCTTCGAATTTCTTCCTCGAATCAAATTAATCCTTTAAGTTACATGGTGCAAATGCACCACTCAGAAAAAGAAATCGCAGAAATTCATGCAGGTGAACTAAGTAAAACCTTTGAAAAACACTGAAACAAATTCTGACCTAGAAAAAGAAGTTAATTATACTATCGCAAATATAGTCCAAATACTGATTTTATCGATTTTACCTCCCTAAGAGAAGTGAAAACCTTAATTAAAAAGCTCAAGAAAAGGAAAGCGAAGGGATTTGACAGTGTTTCTAATGAAGCACTTCAAGCCCTGCCTAACACATGTATTGTTCTCATAACTAATATCTTTAGTGTTTGCATCCGCCACTGCTGCTTCCCTTCTCAATGGAAGAACTCAATAATCATTAATATTCTGAAAACTGGAAAAGACCCTAAACATGCAAAAAACTATAGACCTATAAGTCTGTTACCAGCACTTGGAAAGGTTTTTGAGCGAATCATCAGTGCTCGCCTCACAAACCACCTGGAAAAATTAGATCTTATAGATAGAAATCAATTCGGGTTCCGACAGGGACATTGTACCATCCATCAAATACTTAACCTAGTGGAATTTATAGCGCAAGAATTCAGAAAAAAGAACGGGATAGCAGTATGCTTTCTCGACTTCGAGGAAGCATTTGCCGAGTTTGGCATGTTGACTTACTTCATAAATTATGAAATGTCGAGATGTTAAATAGCTCATTGTATGCAGATGATTTGTGTTATGGAGGGAAAATGTAGTCAGCTTTCAGTCTTTCATCAGAAGCAGTATCTATTTTGAGAGACGCGAGTTTTAATTTGAGAAAATTAAACACGAATTCTAAAGAGCTGTATGACTTGTGGCTTCAGAATGGGTTGTGTGAAGAAAGTAAGTTTGAGAGAGATCGTAAGTTGAAAGTGTTAGGCCTAGTGTGGAACTTGGAAGAGGATGTTTTGAGAGTTGACGTTACATCATTATTGAGCAGCTTAGAATCTGTGAGAAATAGTAAAAGATCGGTGCTGAGTACAGCAGCTAAGGTGCTTGATACAGTCGGATTTATTTTCCCATTGCGGTACGAATTAAGAGACTTATGCAGGAAATATGGGAGAAAGTTTTGGACTGGGATTCAGAGTTGCCAGAAGAGTTTCAGTACAAATGGATAAAGTGGTGCACTGAAGATAAGGAATTAAACGCGTCGAAAATAGAGAGGTATTACTTTGCAGAAGTTCTAAGTAAAAGTCATTCGGTTGAAGTTCGTATTTTTGTGATGCTTCACTGGTGCCATATGGAGCGGTGGCATATTTTACATATAAGAATGAGAGAGAAGAGGTATGTACGTCGTTTATAATGTCACAGAGCAGGTTAGCGCCATTAAAAGTTATCTCTCCCTAGGCTGGAATTGATTGTTTCGGGATTTGGTAGGTAAGTTAGTTCTGTGGAAGGACTCAGAAATTTGCTTGTGGTGGATAAAGGGATCAGCGCGAGAGTGGACGCAGTTCGTGTCGAACAGAGTTGTAAAAATACAGGACTGTACTTCGCCTGATAAGTGGAAATATTGTCCAGGGTCGGGAACCCTGCAGATAAGTTAACTCGTGGTGAAACAGCATATGCATTGATGAAGGTTACTAACTGGTAGCATGGTGTATCATGGTTGTTCTGAAGATCAATGGCTTGAGCAAAAGTTTAAAGTGCAAACTGATATTCAAAATTTGGAACGCTTGAGCGCTTATGTTCATGTGGCTGTTCCAGTAGGAGAAACTGCGTTAAAGATTACTAAGTTCAGCAGTTTGGAAAAATTGTTGAGAGTTACAGCTTGGGTAAAAGCGGTTTGTCGCCAAGCTTAGAAACGTACCTGTGAACAAAGTCCTCTTACTATATTGGAAGTCCAAGAAGCTGAGGAATACCGAATAAAGTACAGAGAGAGAATTATTTTTCGGATTTTCAACAACTAGAGAGAAATAATCAAATAACACCTGATTCGAATCTTTATAGTTTAACACCATATCTGGACAATAGGGGTATTTTACGTGTCAGAGGTCGTTTGGAACTAGCAGAATCAATAGAAGACGAAAAGCATTTTATTATACTGCCAAAGTTTACAGGACTAGTGATATTTAATGAACACATAAAACTATTCCGTTCAGGAGTTATGGCAACATTATCGAAAGTCAGGAATAAATTTTGGGTACCTAAAGGAAGACAAGTAGTGAAGAAAATTATTAACGCCTGCCTGGTGTGTAAAAAGTTCTCAGTGAAGCCTGCCAAACAGCTAACGGGTCAGTTATAAGGTATTTCTCCCGCCTTCTTCGAATGCCTTCGTAGTATAGTGGTCTGCATGCTCGACGCGTAACCGAGAGGTCCGTGGCTCGATTCCCGGCAAAAGCGTTGCTCATTTTTCATGTCTGATGCTTCCAAAAATACCTAATGTCTCTACACAGTTACCAAGAGATCGTGTAGTTTAAAGTAATCCTTTCACTGTTAGGTATTGACTTAACTGAAACTGTTATTGTTATAGAAAAGGCGGAAATCCACAAAACGGTACATATAGCCTTATTTACATGCATCGTCCCTCGTGCTGTACACATTGAAGTGGTTTCAGATATGTCAGCAAAAAGTTTCATTCTTTCATTTCGACGGTTTATAGCTGGAAGAGAGAGCTGCAATGTGATTTATTCTGATAATGCCAAGAATTTCCGCACCACATGAGAAATAATTAAGAGATTTAAACGCGTCAGCGTAGATTCTACGGTGCGCGAGTTCCTAACATCCGATGGAATTAGATGGAAGTTCATTCCTGAACGGTCCCCATGGTGGGGAGGCTTCTGGAAGCGTTTGATGAGAAGCATCAAAGAACCTTTGACGGAAGTTTTAGGGAGAGCATTACTGATTCTCGAAGAACTCTCTACAATATTAACTGAACTCGAGTGTGTATTAAACAAAAGGCCCTTGGCATAAGAGAGCAACGAGCTGAGTGAACCCCGCCCGCTCACACCTTCACAGTTTTTATTGCCAGGACGTGACACATTTAACTTTCCTGAGCATTTTTTGGAAATTTTGAACAAGGTGTCAGACAAAGAAACTTTAACTTGACGGAAGCTTTACCAATCTATGCTCTTGAAATTAACACGGATGAAATGGAAAGAACAATATTTACTACATCTTAGAAACGCACATAACTTTGCTAATCCTTCATCTGAGCGAGACCGGAGACGTTGTGTTGGTAGAAGGACCAAAACAATCTAAGCTACTCTGGGATATGGGAGTATTTGAAGAAGTTATTGTGGGACGAGATGGACGTATACGAGCGTGTATCGTTCGCACACCAAAAGGACAATTAAGAAGAGCTATCCAGTTGTCATTTGATATCATTTCCAGCTTTTACATTGTTTATATTATTGATTATTATGTTCATTTAATTATACTGTATCATTTGTGTTTTTGATATAAGTTACTATATGATATTCATTTATATATTCGTTTATATATATCGTACTATTTAGCATTAAGCCATTTTAATTAATGTTAATATTATTGTGTAAATTTTGTATGCTCTTATTAAAGAGTACAGGTGGGGAGTGCTGTAGAAAAAATTATAGAGGGCGTTGCGCCACCAATATATTTAGTTAATTAAAATGTTTCAGTGCTGAGAGAGAGTGTAGAGAGAGGGGATGGATGGGGTTACGTAGAGGTGTGTTATTAAATCTGCTATTATGTAACTCCCACAAATCTGTAAATATTTGTAAATATATTTTGCTTCATAAAGTGGAATTAAAAGAATATAGATGTCTTAATTCTCCTCAACATGACATTAAAAAATACCACCGATGCGACGAGTCAACAAATTAAGATTTTACTTCAATCGGAGTCAACTATAAAATATTCTCTGAGTTAAATAAAAGGGTAATTTAACCCTTCTTTGGACTTAGTTCTTGTAGTTTTCCGAAGACCAGCGAATAGTAACTACACTCTTCTTCAAGTATTCTAACTGCATAGGACACTCAATTCAACTAGAATCCTTTAGCTTAGAATAAGGTCTTATTCAAGTTTGGACTCTGAATTTCAGTGTGAAGTAAATGTACTTAATCAAGGTCTTATCTACAGTTACGTTCTTAAAATTAGTGATGTGGCTCTTTCTACAAGTCTGAAAGAGAAGGAAATCTCTTTAACAGATTTTTCAAGCACAAACGATGATCTTGCTGACATTCAGGTATTGCTAGCCCCTGAGTCTCAAATTGTTACATCTGATTTTTGCAAGATTAATGAAAATTTAGTAGCCTAAAAAATAAATTTGGTTGGCCATTGGTTCGCACGTCAGGAAGTGATAGAAGCATCTCTTCAAATATTTTAGTTGCATTATTTCGCTGTCAAGATATTTTAGAGTTCTGTGAGTTAGAAAGCTTCGGAAAGAAAGAATCCGGAGTAGAAGTACCAAAAAGTGAAAGCGATGATGAAATTTGTAAATTCTTTGAACAAACTGTTAAAAGAAATAATACAGGGCGATATACTGTAAAATCAACCTGCATTTTTAAAGCTTACCAACACCTAGAAAATAACATTGAAGCAGCAAAGGGAAGGCTAAGGCTGCTAACCGAAAGCTGAATCAGCTTCGTATATATGAAGATTATGATTTGATAATACAAGACTGGCACAGAAGAGAAAAAATTGAACCAGTTCAAGATGGACATCAAACTTTCGAAGCATTTGATTTACCTCGTCGAGCTGTACTAAAAATTGCACAACACCTGTAAGATCGGTATTTGATGTGTCAACCACAGATAAAAATGGACATTCTTTAAATGAATTTTTAGAAAAAATTGAAGAAATACCACTCATTCTATTCAGTTTCAGACAATTTTTCATTTTTACAATTTCAGGCAATTGAGTTATCCGCTGACATCGAGAAGCCTTTTTACAGCCAGAAATTGATGAAGCTGATCATTATAAATTAAGTTTTATGTGGTGGCAAAGCCAGCAAATAGTCATTTTTCGACATTGTAGGATTGTTTTTAGTGTATCATCTATCTAGCCTTTCTTATTGGTTGCATGCATAAATAATTTGTTAAAGCTGATTTTGAAAGGACAGCTGAAATACTTCTGGGGTCCTCTTATGTAGATAATTGTTTCACGGGTGGGCAAGACGTAAACGAAAGGGAAACATTTATCTCTGAGGCAACCAAGCCGATGCGTTCGGCTGGACTTAATCTTAAATGATGGGTTAGTAATTCGTCAGATAGAACTGTAGTATATTGTTGCTGTAGTATATGGATTAAGACTCTGTACAGAGACTCTGTCCCTTGGAAACTAATTGCAGGAGTGAAGGATCTATGGAAAAGAAGGAACCTTTTCTCCATAGATTCCAACTTTTTTCCAACGGTCTCCACATTTTAAAAACAGAAAGTTTTCTGAAACTGAATTGGAGAAACATCTCATACAAATATGTATGTTCCGGGAGAGTCATTCGACAGAAAGAAAGACATGATCTTAAAGGCTTTTGGACATTTAATTTTGTTTAATGTTTGTAAAGCTGTCACTTTACAAAGGTGGAAGGACGCTCGAAATGCTGATACTTCTGAGCCTTTACTTACTCAACTCTAGGAATCTGGCAATAGAAATTTTCTTTTTTGCAGCTCAATTTTTACTTAGTATGTGGAAATCGCCGTTAGCCATTTTTATAATTTGCTTTCTTATATTAAATTTATTTATTAGTTGTAAATAAATGTTTATGACTTTAATTTTATTCGATTCGAAGCTTGATTTTATAATCATTATTTAATTCATTTTTCAACTTCACTGCAAAATAGAACTAGAATATTATGTACTTTTAAATATATTAAAATATATTATCCTGACTGAAATTAGACAAAAAAGGAACATAATTGGCATATATTTCGAATAAAACTTTATTTTCAGAAGCCAAAGTTTTTTGCAGTTCAAAATTAAAGCTATTCTAAGATCGTTCTTTTGCTTAATTGTTAAGTGCACATTGGTGTGTTTATGATTAAATTTTGAAGGCACATTCAGTTTACTTTAAAAACGCTACTTATGCTGAAGAAAATTTTCGAAAAGTATCGCAAATTAAGATAATGTTCAATTTCAGATGTGAAAGAAGCCAATCTCGAAAGTAGCTAATGCAAATATTGCTTCAACAATATGTTGTTAGGAGTGTAGAGTTAGATTAGAAAAGAGAGGTGAAAAGTGGCTACAAATACACCGCAGTTTGGAAAGATTAGCTTAGCAGGAGTAGTCTGCGAGTTTGCGAAAAGCAACTAGATCGATATGTGCTATTTATAGATCTGAGCACGGCGTCCATGATGTCTGGGTTCTGTTTTTACTCTCCTAATTCTTCATTCGTTTTTCCATGGTGTTTAAATTGTTTGTATGCTACTAAAATTGCACATTTAGCCGTGATTGCTTCATTTTATTATAGCATAAATAACACAATTTATCATTTCTATTAAAACTCATTTCAGTGCTTTTCTATGAGAGATAGAATAGAATTCATCTGGTAGTTTTCATAACAGGCAGTTTTAGCAGAATGTAAATGAAAGCACATCTCAGCGAGATTTGGTTAAAGAATTTTATAAATCAAATGAATTTCGCGTAAAAATTTTAAAACCTATTTCTTAAATTAGATATATGACAAATATTTGGAAACTTACTATTTTCAGTCAAACATATGAGGCTTTCAACAGCCATGGGTTATAAATTTCTGTCGAATATTTGTTATTTTTAACTCCTAATCTGATCTAATTTATGTATATAAATATATATATTATATTCGATATTTTATTATTGTATAACTAGACGTATATAGTCGGATGCAACATTTTGGATGGTTTCTCAATCCTACTGGCAAAATTATGTCGTAGTACATCAAATTGTACTTACGTATTAGCGCTATAACCTTGGCGCAGTTTGGCGATTTTTACAGAAGAAAAATCATGATGACTATTAAGTGAAAAAAGTAATTATAACCTGCATACATACTTTACCTTTTAATTAGGTAACTATCCCAAAACTCATTAAAAAACAAATACCTATTTACAGGTGGATTTTTCTTTTCTTTTAGTTTTCTTCTGGTGGAAATTTGCGAAGATTCTCTTTCAAATCACATTTAAAACGATCGATCCCTTGAGCGATTTTGCTGAAAAGGGCAGCTGCAGGAAAATTCTACATCCACATATTTTAAAATTGAATTGAAACAAAAAAAATTTTATGATTTGTGTATAAAAACAGCTACCGTTTGAAATGCAAATGAAACAACGCACAGGCAAACGGCGATATTTTTTGTTAAAACTCAAGAATCTTTGTGAGCATTCTTGCTAGCGTTTGGCGCATTCTGAAGATTTGGCTACTTTCTACTAAACTGATTGAGCTAATATGTAAGTACCCATTATATATTTTTGAAAAATTAATACTGATATAAATAATGATGCATAACCTTTCCTTGATCATGGAACCATGTTACGGAATACTGAATTGAGTTTTATAAACCATTGGCTAACTAGCGCAAAAATTTTATTATTATATCATGACATTTTCATATTTGGCCAATCCTTAACGAATATTTCATCACCTGATCTGCCTTAACAAGCAGTTAGCGATAGTAGAAAATTATTATGCAAGTAAGCTAGTATGGATGCGTTCATAAGATTTCTCAATTAACATCAGTTAACTCAATTAATATAATTTAAATTAATATATTATCGAAAGAATTTATTAAATGTAGAATGCAATCCTTTTTATGCTGTTTGATAGCTGGATATAAAAATGTATTAGATGCTACGTAGTGTTTTCATTTTAAAATGAAAATTAAAAATGGCTCTAAGTAGTGCACTTAACTTAGAGTATTAAATTTCTGAATGGCATTTTGTCAACGACCAGACATTAGATTTGCCATCTAATGAATGAGATTTAAATTTGCCAATGTATGTAATATTAGTTTGCTGCAAATCTTAACGAAAGAACGTAGACACCGATAAATTTTGCAATTTATTTAATTGTTACTGGTTTATTTTATAATTGCGCGTAAGTTCTACTAAGAAGTAACTTATAAACACAAGTAACTTAACGTTCTCTTCTTTTCTGAGAAATACGTAATTCAATCTTTGCTTATCTGTTTTTTTCCCGTTTTAGGAATAAATGTGATATTTCTTTGTTTTAGCGGTCCTCAACCATATTTGGCGATTTTAGATTTACGCCAAGATCTCAGCTATAATTTCCCCAAGCTCTTGAAACCCGAATGTAAAAATAAACAACACAATATATAATAATAATAATAATATTCATATGTCGTTTCCTAAGAATATTTTTAATCCTTATTATTACTATTTTATAACATGTTATTTTTCCAGTCAACTGCAGCACTTTCACGCATATTAAGCTGTTTGTTACACAATTTCATTGAAGTTAGTTCCTTTGCCCAAGAATACATGAATCTAATAGCAGTGAGGAATGATATTACGAAACGGCTGAACCAATTTCCAACACGGAAGCCCTTCTTTTTGCAGTTTTTAACATTGCACCTCCAAATAAATGGTTTCGTCGTTAACATAAAGTTTCATGTTGTGATCATTTTCGAACGCTCGTTTTGTCAATCAATATTTTATGAAAACATGATATGGCATCCATCTCATTACTTGGTAAGTTAAAGATTGTTAACGTCATATTCAGAGAAAAAAGCAATGAACATATTTTTAAATAAACAATGCGAATTCGAAAACCTCACCAAAATGAATAATATAACAACACGCAGGAAGAGCAAAAATTCATCACGGTGCTAATATACGATTGCGTGGGGAAGCATAAGAACACACAGCCGATGCTATCTACGATCACGTGGTGAGGTATAAGAACACGCAGCCAGATTTTAGCCAGATTTCTCGGTTGATTGCGGATTCAGTCACGGGGGACCGCTATAACAAAGAAGTACCATAAATATTTTGTGAAATCATAGCATCTAGTTTATTTTCTCAACCATAACACAAATAGTTTTTGGTATAGAGTTATTTATGAAGCTTAATATTTATCTCACAAATACCTGCGAACAAGAAAACGTTCCGAAAATATTAAACGTATAATTTAGATCATAGTTTTGTTTGCTTATTACCCTTAGCGGCATGATTCAATAAAATAATTGACATCAGATTCATTCTTTATATCTATAGTAAGTCTTCTTATATATACAAAAGCAGATTCCATTGGATTAACGATTAGAGGGCGATAGAATTTACTTACATCTTTAGCCCAAAGGCCCAAAGGGCTATTAACCTCATTTTGGCATTTTTCGAGGAAAACTTTAAAAGTCTGAATATCTTTTCAAATTGTTGCCACCAAATATTATCGCCTTGTATTACATTTAAAGAAATTAAATAATGAGGAATCTGCATAAATGTATATATGTTTCTCGCATTGTGATAAAACAACGGTACCAAGAGTCATCCAATTTTGAATAACGTATGCCCCACCCAAATATGGGTATCTGGAAGCCCAAATTTGGAATTTGTTTTATTATCTATTTCATATTTTGTCAAACATTAAAGAATTTTTTATTAACAAACTCAACGACTTCAAAGCGAGAAGTGAGAACACTGTACAAAAAGCAAAACATTTTTATCTCTAGCGCGCGAGACTATCTATCGAAATTTGAAAGATACATTGATTTTAAATGTTTTTTGATACTACAGTTGAATTGAATTTTGTGTCGGTTTTAGTTCGAAGATCATGATATTTAATAAGTAAAGGTAACATAAAAAACGTTAAAAAAACGCCCGTTTGGGGCGAAATATAAAATTTGAAAGATTTTTGTTTTCCCGTAATTCTATGTATTTTATTATTAACATGCTTTAAGCACGTGCAGGTGCTTGTAATAATATAAGATTTTAACATCCCCCCAGAAAATAATTCTTAGTTGTGAAACCGATGGTTTGAGAAAACCAAATCTATTCTTAATTTGAACAAAGATAAAGGTGATGAAAATGTTGATTTTAAGCTGAATAAAGTTCGAAATATGGGGACAACATATTAGTACTTTTAGACGTTTAATTAACTTATTCGACATTTTACAGATAGAGAATAGAAATATACAAGTTTTTACGAGTCAAAATGCAGCATTCAAAGCAAATAATCAATACCAATTCAGTACAATTTTTTTTTATTTAATATTAGAAATAATAGGTAAATAATTCATTTTGTAACAGTTATACAGAAAGCTGTGAACAACAACTTGAAATTAAAAGTACAATATGTTTTTGTTGGGTAGAGGCGAGCGAACATTTTTCTTATGCGCATGCGTATGAACTATTGTGGCGCAGTTGTCTCTTCCCCGACGCATTCGTCTTGCGAGCGTGCGAACGTAATGACTTGGTATGCTGTGTGATATTGAATATAATTTGCTGTGTGCTCTTTTTATTCTTTTTTCCTGTAATAAAGTGTCTTGTCCTAAATTGATGGATTTTTTACTCTCAATATGGACCTCTGAACAACAAATGGTAGCAGAGCTCCGTGGTTATATCAAGAAGAACTCGATGCAAAATACCAAATAGAAATCGAAACTGTCTTAGTGAAAGCCAGAAATGGAGAAGTGGAACGTTCCCGAATTAACTGGAGAGAACTATTTTATTTGGGCATTGAAAATGAAAGCTGCCTTATCATTGAAAAGACTTGACTCAGTAATTTCGAGTATAAAACCAGAAAACTTAGACGAGAAAGATGAAAGACTGTGGAATGAGAAAAACGCTGACGCCGTAGCATATATAAAACTTTCACTATCGGATCAACAGGCGCTTCAGTTCTCAGCAGAAGAGAATGCAAAAATACTTTGGGAGAAAATAAAGTCAACATTTACGGGACAAGCCGAAGATCGAAAAATAGATGCCGGTAATGAGTTAAAAAATTTAGAAATGAAGTTGCATGAGTCGGCTAATGATTATATCGCAAGAGCGAGAGGAATAGCAACTAAGTGTCAATCGCTAGGACTAGAAGTATCTCCGCGGGAATTGGTGTTTTACACAGTCCGTGGACTTCGTGGAATATTCTCTCGAATTAGGGAAATTTTAAAAACCCAGCGTGAAAAAACAATTGACGAAGTACTCGAAATACTCCGCGAGGAAGAGTCTACACACAGTTCAGCGAACGGGAAACGACCTGATGGAACCAACGCTGAGGCGTTCGTATCAAGAAGAAATAAAAATCATAATCCAAGAATTTGTTACATTTGCCGACGTCCTGGTCACATCGCGAAAGACTGCTACTACAGAAACAAGAGTCCAAAAAGTGGGTTATCCAAAGGTAACAAAGAAAGAAAGAAATCGCAACCTACAAGTGTGAACGTTTCATCTCGTTCTGATGAAAGAGAAAGTGATTTTGCTCTTCAACTTACGCGTGAAAAAAATGATGAATGTGACAAAATTTGGTTGTTGGATAGTGGTGCAACTGGACACATGGCGAAGGACTCCTTTTGGTTTCAGAATATTATATCAGAGGTGAGGGAGATTTACCAGGCAGGTAAACATTCAAAAATATTTTCAGAGGGTATTGGTACTGTTAAAGCAAAAACTATAAGTACAAAATATTCTAGTTCTGTTAATTTAACTATTAGTAATGTTAGTTATGTTCCTGATTTAAGAAATAACTTATTGTCACTCACTGCATTAATGGATAAAGGATGTAAAATTGAATCAAGGAATAACTCTGTATTAGTTTTTAGTAGGTGTAATCAGTTACTTTTTAAAGCATTTAAGAATAATGGTAGGCTTGAAGTTAATTTAGATCCATATTATAATTCTGAATGTTGCATTGCTAATGATTGTACTGGTAATAATTACGAACTTTGGCATAGTAGATTGTGACATTTAAATCCAAAGTATATGCTTAAGATGAAGGAATACATTGATATTAATGATGTAAGTGATTTTAAGTGTGAAACTTGTGACATAAGTAAAATAACTAGAAAAAGTCATCCAAATATTGACATTAATCAGAGTTCAGAAATTTTAGAACTAATTCATTCGGATCTGTGTGGTCCTGTTCAAACTGAATCAATTGGTGGGTCTAAATATTTTATGATCTTAGTGGATGATTTTTCTGGAATGTATTTTACTTATTTTCTTAAAAGTAAAAATGAAGTATTTGATACATTTTCTAAATTTAAAGCTAAGTATGAAAATTTAACTGGTAAAAGAATTAAACGTTTGAGAACAGACAATGGTTTAGAATTTGTAAATGAACAATTAGATAATTATCTTGCTAATTCTGGTATTTTTCATGAAAAAACAATTCCATATAACAGTGAAAGTAATGGGAAAGCTGAACGGGCAAACAGAGTTCTTTTGGAAAGAGCTAGGACATTACTATATGAGAGTGAGCTTCCGGTAAAATTCTGGGCAGAAGCAATTAATTTTAGTACTCAAGTATCAAATTTAACACCTCGGAAAGGGAAAGAAAAAATTCCTATAGAAATGTGGACTGGTAAAAAACCCAAATTAAACTATCTTAAAAAATTTGGATGTGTGGCATACTTTCACATTCCGAAAATAATGCGAAACAAATTTGATATACCCGGAAAAAGAGGGATAATGTTAGGATATGCTAGAGAAAGAAAAGGATATCGTATTTATGATATAGCAAGTAATAAAATAATTGAAGAACGATCGGTTAAATTTAACGAATCTTTAAAAGGTAGTAATTATATGGGGAAAAATAAAACCATAGAAACTTGGGATATTGAAAAATTAAAAGGAATATCGTGGAAGGAAAACGAAGTAGATCAGAAAACAAAAAGTGAAAAACCACACCTCGAATTGGTTGTTACGGAAAATACTCAAGCAAGCGAATATGCTGACTCATCGCATTTCGAAATCGCCGACATGAGCCGTTGTAGTGGGGGCGATGATAGGGGAAAGACATCTGACAGCTATGAAAAAAATAATCAAAATGGAGATGAAATACCATTAAGACGATCCGAGAGGCTCAAATCTAAACAACTGGCGTCAAATATAATCAGTAATGTTCCGAACGATTTTTCAGACGCAAAACATAGTGCTAATTGGTATGCCTGGAAATCGGCAATGGAAAATGAATTAGATTCATTACATAAACACGAAGTGTGGGAAATAGTAGAAAGGCCTGAAAAAACAAAATTAGTAAAAAGTAAATGGGTGTATACTTTGAAGGAAGGAGACTCTGGGGAAGTAAAATATAAAGCGCGATTAGTAGCGGCTGGCTTTAATCAAATAAAAAATAAGGATTACACCGAATCATATTCACCAGTTGTTAACATTGAATGTTTTAGATTATTGCTTGCACTTTCAGCTAAATTAAATTTGACTGTTAAATTTTATGATGTAAAAACAGCATATTTGTACAGTGACTTAAAGGAGGATGTATATATGACTCCTCCACCTGGTTATGAAAAACTGATTGGACAAGGAAAAGTATGCAAATTAAAGAAAAGTATTTATGGGTTGCCTCAATCGGGTAGAAATTGGTATATGAAAATAAAAACCGAATTAGAAAAACTTGGATTGGTACAATTAGCATCTGATAATTGTATATTCATTTATAATGATACCAAAAACATTTTTATACTATGTTTGTATGTTGATGATTTAGCTGTATTCTGTAATAATGAAGAAATGCTTAAAAATACTGTTTCTAAAATTAAAAATGTATTTGAGTTACATGAAAATATTAATTCAAAATTTTTGGGAATGCAAATAGAAAAACTTGAAAATGGTATATGTTTGTCTCAAACAGAATATATTGAATCCTTATTGACTAAACACAATCTAGAAAATTGTAAAGCAGTAAAAACGCCAATCGTTAAAGGGGCAGATAAAGGTTTTTCATGTACAAATGAAAAGATTGATACAACTTTATATCAGGAATTAATTGGGGAACTTTTATATTTAGCGAATAGAACGCGTCCTGATATATCATTTGTAACAACTTATTTGTCACAATTTAATCGTGCACCAGAAAAAGGGCATTATCTTTTGGCTAAAAGGGTATTAAGGTATTTAAAAGGTACAAAAAATAAAAAACTTTTCTATAGCAATGATTTTGGAGTTTTAAATGCATATGCTGATGCTAGCTGGGGAAATGCAGAAAATGGTAAGTCATTTTCTGGTGGTACTATTTTACTAGGTGATTCATTGATTTCTTGGAAATGTCGTAAGCAAAGAAGTGTTAGTCTCTCTACTTGTGAAGCAGAATTATTTTCTATTTCTGAAATTTGTAAGGATATTATTTGGACTGTAAATTTATTATCAGAATTAAAATGTAAACAATTTTTGAATGGTGCAGTGACTTTGAATACAGACAGTCAAGCTGCTATCCAGTGGATCAACTGTGCCAGATCATCTACGAAATCCAGACACATGAACTTACGTTTCCATTTTATGAAGGATTTAATAAAGGACAGTGTCGTTAAGTTGGAATATTCACAAACTGATAATATGATTGCAGATTTTCTTACTAAAAGTGTCAGCGAAGAAAAATTAATGTATACATTGCAAGTAATTTCCTTAATTTCTTAATGTAATGTATTATATATTGTTATTTTGTATTTCATTTTTGTATTGAAAAAATATTGCTCGCAGGAGGGGTGTGTTGGGTAGAGGCGAGCGAACTTTTTTCTTATGCGCATGCGTATGAACTATTGTGGCGCAGTTGTCTCTTCCCCGACGCATTCGTCTTGCGAGCGTGCGAACGTAATGACTTGGTATGCTGTGTGATATTGAATATAATTTGCTGTGTGCTCTTTTTATTCTTTTTTCCTGTAATAAAGTGTCTTGTACTAAATTGATGGATTTTTTACTCTCAATATGGACCTCTGAACAACAGTTTTAGATTTCGAATTAAACAAAAATCGGAAAATATGTAGAATATTTATTTTGGCTGATATTCGCCCTTTATAATAGCCTCCGAGCTTCATGATACTGAAACGCAAACGTTTTTAGTTACGTAAAACTATTTTCCTACAAATGTATTTTTAACGATTGATTTCTCAATCATACACTTTTTTATTCTATGTTTTAACGTATATTAATGATTAGGCTGAAGCCGGATTTCTATTATCACTAGCAAATAATAGTATAAAATGTAATTTAAAATCAAATTACCTAATTTAATTCTGACACTTTCGGTAATGATACAAAAAGCCAGCTCAAAATGGCAGGTGGCCAAACAACAGCTGCTCATAAAAAGGTTCCAAAATTAACTCTGTAATGCTACAACGAATAAATGAGTTCTGGCATGACGGTTTTGAAATGGGGACGATAATGAGCAAAGAGCTGTTTCAGTGCAAGTGGCCAATCAACAATTTTAGCTTTCTTTTTGAAGATATAGTTGAAAACGAAATGATGTAAATTCATAACTAATTCAGGTAGGTTAATATCAGCGGCAATCTTTAAATATCAAATTCAAATCTTTCACCGAAAATGACGCCGCTGTTGTGGAATTGAACAGTTGTTAGTTAATAACTAATCGTTGTGCATTAGGCTCAGGAGGTAAGTTGCAAGTATCTAAAAGGGATGTTAGACGGTGAAATTAATTTAGTAATAATTTCTGTTTTAAATTATAATACATTTGACGGAAACATGTCGTTGCATATTTGAGTAGTAAAATATTACTGCTAGATGATTCTGACGTTCTCTGATAATGCTAAGCCATGCTTTCATTGCTTTCATTGAAAATTGCCTTAAGTCGTAGACGAAAAACAACATGAAATGTTGAAGAGGACTTGAGTGGAAAGAAAACTGTCATTCCTATCTGCTGAGAATTCTAATTTATTCTTCTTTATATCCTCTTCAGAAGGCCATCTTAGCAGACAAAGTACAATGGTTAATCTATGTAACTACCTAAACTGTCACAATTATCTCATTTAAAAGATTTCAAGATAACGAAGTCAGCCTTTTCTTTGTGGTAGGAGTTCTGAATTGGCATGGAAAGCATTGCATTCTAATAGAATTTTGCCAAAATGAAAAGTAATTAATTACAGATAAAGGCGCCGGCATACTGTATGGCCTAGAAATTTCAGCGTAAGATGATATTTTTTAAATTTATATTTTTGGAAATGTTTGTTTCATTTTGTTAGCTGTTTTTAAGTAAAAGTTACTTATCGTATAAAAGAAATTTTATCTTTTAAACTTTGTTATACTCTCAATGCAATATGTTTTGAAACTGAAGTTTATTCATTATTATTCTGGCTTGCATATTCTGAAAAATTTCTTTCACATTGTCTTCAGAGTTTTTCATAAATATTGTTGTTTGCTGCTATTTGCGGTTTTAGGCCTTGAGCAATATAAATGAAAAAAAATTTGGAGAAGGTTTAGCCGTCAGATATTTATTATGTTACTTTTACGTTAAACTGAAACCCATAAAGCGGCATCGGTCACGATTAAACATTGACTACTTATTTTCTGTGTTTTGAATTAATTTCAACTTGAATGGAAGCATTAATTTATCATAAATTTGTCCTAAATTAAGCTTATTTCGAATATTTTTTGATGAAATTCACATATATACACTTGTAGTTTAAAAGATTCTAAATTAAAATTTCCATAAAATATTTGTATTATATTTAAAAAAAATTGTTTTTAAGTCATGAATCTTTTTACACTTTCTTATTTTTAATTGAAAATTTTAAAAAAATTAACTGTTAAAAAGTATACAATCTATTTCCTTTTATATTATGTAATATTAAATTTTAGGCTTAATCATTACATTAACCAATACCTTTTAGAGTTTTGCTCAGACAATTATCTTTTTCTTAATATTTGAACAAAAAATTGTGATTATTCCACCAATCCTTTTATTTTGTGACCAGGGAGATTCAGTTTGCAAATTTAATTTCTTGCATTTGGAAATCAGGTAACTTTGAGCAAATATGAAGTAAACATAAAAAAGTGTAACAGTTTGAGAAATGAACAGTCTCCTGAAAACTGTTACCTTAATCTGGTAGAATAGGAATCTTACAAAATTATTATCATTCATACATTTTATAATTTACAACAATGAATGCAGACGTTTCTGTAGAAATTCTTTGAACTTTACGTTGATTTTCATTGTACTTTTTTTAATATTATACTTACATTACTGTTATATTTACGGTGTCTTTTCTTTGAACTTTACATTCTTACGTGAAATTGAACTTTATGTTTGTACCGTAAATCATTAGCAAATGTAGTTCCTCATCATATTTTTATTGCATTATGTTTCATAATATAGCTAAAACCCTGCATGTCTTGGTGAAAGTATTCATCTTCTCCGAGTACATACTCATATTATTCTTGAATTTTATCAAAGCAAGTGTTGTGTACTTTACTGCAGTCCATTATGCACATTCTTTCCAAAAGTGTTATTTGATCATGCCGAAACAAACATTAACAATAAGATTGTCCCAAGCATCCATTTTTTTTTTGTTTTGTTTTTGAGAAATTCAATTCATTTCTTCGTCTTCTTTGAAAGTGTCCTGAAGATTTCTGCTATGATATTATCCTGCAGATATTTAATTCTGCTATGATATTATCCTGCAGATATTTAATTCTGCTATGATATTATCCTGCAGATATTTAATTCTGCTATGATATTATCTTGCAGATATTTAATTCTGCTATGATATTATCCTGCAGATATTTAATTCTGCTATGATATTATCCTGCAGATATTTAATTCTGCTATGATATTATCCTGCAGATATTTAATTCTGCTATGATATTATCCTGCAGATATTTAATTCTGCTATGATATTATCTTGCAGATATTTAAAGAAGACCTTCTAAAAATGTTGCAATGCAGCCGAAGCTTTATATGCAGTACTGATAAATAGTCTCATTAAGCCCAATTTGATGTGTAATGGTGACATTAGTACTTTCAGGTGATAAAAATGAATTTCCATTATGAATCCTTACATAAAGTCTCCCCACTGCGGTTTGTCCTGATAGCATTGTGCCTTCCTGTCCGTATTGTACCAATAGCAGAAGTAGCAAGGAAACTTTTTGAAACCGGTTTGCGGACTCTCAAGTTTCTCATCAGTTTGGTCACCAGTAGTGACTTCACAGACATATTCATCACATTTTAAACGTGTTAAAAGGTATCCAGTAAGTAACTCCAAGAAGGTCTTGCAAGGATTACACATCTTGTAAATTGCTTTAATTAATATTTATTTGCTCTTGTATTGATAAAATTGCAACAGACATAACAAATTGATTTAACGGAATGCTTGCAGTTTCGAAGAAAATTTGTGTATCTATTTTGTAGTTCGTAATGAAATAATTTAGTAGGATGGTCGTGTGATGAGTGTGTGAAGTGGATTACTTCATAGTTATACGTGATCATCGGTTGACCAGATAACTGAGTTGTTGCACTAACAAAATATAGTTTAAGAGCATGTGCAGAAACAATCGCACTAATAGGGATGAAATGTTAAAAAGGTAATGACATTTCTCCTATTTTCCCAGCTATTGAAAATGGCAAAAATACGTCAAACGTTATATTAATACCATTGATATATATTAAAGACAATTCTCTCTTCTGTTATTCACATTTGAAACAAGCAGAATAAAGAAAATATTCTTTAAATTATCTGCTAAACTTTATATTCTTTAAATTATCTGCTAAACTTTGTCATGTATAGTCTGTATGAACCTATGCTAAATTGTGTTGCAGTTACCTTTAGAAAAGAAAACAAATGAAATCTTACTTCGTTTTCGTGTTCATTTCCCCTATTATTCTATTAGCAAAAAAGGAACCTTTTTTAAAAATAGAACAACATTTATCAAGAAATATTTTCTTGAAAAGTATATGCGCCAACTTAATATTTCATTCCAGAAAATATACTGACGTTATCAACTCATTTCAATCATGCCATTTGTTTTATAAACATTACAAGATCACCTCTTAGGTTAATTACTTCAATAAGCAAAGCAAGGTATAGAACAATATGCTCAATTTAAAAATTGTTTCATTGTTCGAAATACTTAATTTGAAATCAGAACACCGTTATGATTAATGTAACGGCGAATAATGATGCGGATTAAGTAATGTAACGGCGAATGAGCAATAGGCAACATTGGTCCATGAAATCTTCCTGTAGAAAATTGTTGTTCTGTTGCAGAGTCATTAGGAATTTCTTTTTTCTTTTTTGGAAGCAGAAGAATGAAAAATGAGCAACGCCTCTTGGTTACGCGTCGAGCATGCTAACAGCTTCACCACGAAAGCATGCGAAGAAGGCTGGAGAAATACCTTATATACTCTTCCTTTTAAAGGGCGACTGGGGTTTTGGGGACCCAATCGCCAAATCCCGGTGGTGGAGAATCATCATCCACCACTTTGTAGTACGGGCGCCACTGTAGAGACATTAGGTTTTTTTAGAAGCCGGAGAGATGAAAAATGTGCAACGCCTTCGCCGGGAATCGAACCGCGGATTTTGAAAGCAGAAGAATGAAAAATGAGCAACGCCTTCGCCGGGAATCGAACCACAGACCTCTCGGTTACGCGTCGAGCGTGCTGATCTCTACACCACGAAAGCATGCGAAGAAGGCGGGAGAAATACTTTTACAGAAAAGACCTGAAAAACGCACTAAAATTATTCCTAACTCATATTATTTAAATTAAAAGTTATACCTTTTTAGTTAGACTTCACAAATCTTTGAATTTATTATTATTATTAAGTTTTGAAAACTTATTAACTAAGACTTTATTAAATCTGTTATTAGCAAATAATACTATTAATGCAACGTTGTAGGAATTTTACAGCATTTTTAGAATTAATAAGGAATCATTGCTAAATTATATGATTGATATAAATCTAGCAAAATGAAGCAAATTTTGAAAGATATTTGACTTTTATAATCATCTCGCATTTATTTGGTAGGTCCGGGGCAAGTAAAATAGCGAAAAACTGAACTGCACGCACTGTTTTATTTTACTTTGAAAATGGACTGGACCCTGAAAAGCGTAAATAATGCCCTGTAAATGATTCCAGAATGTATGCGGAAACTCAAAACAAGAAGCATTCAAAATATTTAAACAGACAAAATTGTTATAAAAATACTGTAATATTTAAATCTCATTTTTTAAGTATTTCTTCAAACGTTTCTCAGTACAATTTAATTACAATAATCGGGATTATATGAAATATATGGAATATATGGATATATAAAATATATGGATAAGCATATTCTTGTCATTGCTCTTTTGAAGTATTTATTTTATACATTTTCATAGAAAATCTTCTGTGTATCTTAAACTAATTGTATACATGTTCTTTAGCCGCCCAACTGGGATAGTAGTTAACGACGCTGTTCGAATCCCGAAGAAAAGGCATGGATGATTGTATAGTGTCTGTGCGGCATAGAGGCATTCTAAAAATGTGGCGAGTAGAAAGTCCTTTAGAGAAGTTGCAGGTAGGGGAAGACGGATGGCAGACCCTCGGACCTGCCCCCTCGGGCTGCTGTCCATCAAAACTGGGGGCGGAAATGAGCAAAGTCGTACTCTCACCTGCATGGTGCTCAAGACTGTTGCCAACGGCAGGCGCAATCTCGCACTCCTCGCCACAACGAATTTCGTTAGCTTGTTTTGATGCTACTGTCAGATACGTGTTAGAAGCCATAACAACAATAGAGGTTCATTGCTGTTGCTCGAAAGACTGCAATTCAAGGTCAAAAAGATATACTAAAACTAATACTAATAATCTGCGGTGTACAAAAGTTGTATTATTACTATGAATTTCCCTTTTTATTTAAAAGTTTAACAACACTTAATTTTTTTCCTCATTATGTCTCATTATAAGCAAACGCACCATAAAGCAGAAAACAAACTACTTCGAAACACTTTGAAATAATACGTTGAAAGAAAAGACTTCATGTCGAAATTACGAATTTTGACTGCAAAAAGAAAAGGCTAAATGAGCATATCGTCGTAAAACTGACGTGAGGGGGCCAAAGAAGTATTAATTTTTGGTCGTAAAACAAGACCGCCTAGTTCGCTTTCTAAAATTCAATATTTAATGGAGCATTTTTAATTTTTATCAACTTTGTACTCATTACAATTACCTATCTCATTATATTCACTGAACTATTATTAGCTTTATTTGTCTGCTATGAATATGTCAAATTAATTCTATTTGTATCCATTTTTCTAATCAGTATATGTTTCTATAGTTTACATAGTATTAAACTGAAATATTTAGCATTTGTGAAGATACTTTGATTTATATTTAAGAAGAGTATTTCGGAAATACAATTGACTTTTTCTAGTCCACAGCCTTGCTATTCTAGATGACTTTAGTCTTGTGTAAAGGTGCTCGCATCAGAGAGAAGACATTCACTATCGATATATATACAGGGTGTCCCAAAACGACCGCATAAGTTCTGCACAGTTAGATTGCTCGTTGTGAGTACATAAAAACTGCCCAAAGAAGCGTTCCTCTACGATCCATAGTTTATGAGAAAAATACGAAAAACAAAGTATGACGTCACTGCCGGTGCAAGAAAAGAAAACACTTTATTGGACATATCAACAACAGTACTGGCATATCTTTCCAAACGATAATGTTTAAAACGTTCGTCGCGCATACTGGAACTGGTGTATCGAGACGTAATGACAACACCTATGGATTTAGTTGCTCGTCTGCGTGCTGCTTGTACTTCGGTGGACCCCGCGATCCTGCAACGCGTGATGACAGCCATTCCACGGCGTGCTCAAGCCTGCCTCGACATGCACGGCGGACACGTTGAACATCTGCTTTAAATTGTGCATATACTGCTGTTGATATGTTCAACAAAGTGTTTTTTCTCGCACCGGTAGTGACGTCATACTTTGTTTTTCGTATTTTTCTCGTAAAATATGAATCGTACAGGAACTCTTCTTTGGGCAGTTTTTATGTACTCCCAACGAGGAATCTAGCTGTACAGAGTTGATGCGGTCGTTTTGAGACACCCTGTATATACATACACACATATATATATATGTGTGTGTGTGTGTGTGTGTGTGTAATATGTAATATGTATATATATAATACGTATGTAAGAAAAATATGTAAGAAAAATAAAGAATGTGTAAAAGCAACATAAAGTTCCCTTCTCAATTCTAAAAATAGTAACCTCTATCTGCACTGCGTCATTTCTAGATTAATTCATGTTATATGGTTCTTACATAATTCTGGTGATATAAATGGAACTAAACCTCAGCAGTCAATAGTAATTTTACAGAAGTATTAACTATTCCGATCAAAATGCATTGTAAACCAAAACTAACTCAGTCTGAATTAAGATTTCACCCTGAACATAACTCACTTGTTTTCAACGCTTTGGCCTACCTGGACTGCTGTCTGTCTGCTCCTTCTATCTTGTTGAAAATGTTTCTAAAATGTAAGCTTTTTGGAAGAGGCACATTTAATGTGCCAACTTGTTTGTGATCACAACAAGCTGAAATAAAAAATGAAGATTTACAAATGTCCTATTCATTATGGATCAACACTTCTACTCCATCAAAATTTGAATTTCTGAATTTGTTTTTATTATTTCAATAATGAATGATAAGCGAATGCCCTTTTTAAAAAAAAAATATTTTTTCTGTGTTTCTAAAATAGAATTCGATGAGGAGAGAGGCCCATCAGCGGTTGAGCGGTAAAGTCTCTAAACACTGGAAGTTTGGTGTGGGGTTCGAATACTGCTGGATTTTCGAATGCCAGCTTGTACTGAAATCAAGGAAGAATTGGCTGATAAGCTATTAAAATAAAGAAATAATTATGATTTGAAGCACATTTCATCACAACCAGGTCGTATTTTGTTACCGAAATTGAAGTTCTGAAGCAACCGGAGCTGGCTGTTTACTACAGTTTATCATGCATTCTTATTGTAAAATTTTAGAAGCTCTTAATCTAAGAGAACAATACTTGCTTCTCACAGTTATCAGGTTTGTTTACTAAGAATGCAACTTACGTCGTATCTTAAAACATTAATTACCATAATGGATTCATTAAATTAAGTATAGTACACTGTAAACTGCAGAATTATTAGAATTATTATTATGTAAAGGAACGTACAATGACTGGCAACAGCAGGTATTAGAAAGCTCATCTTTTTATTGGTTTTAATTTTTTTACGTGTTGTTTTTAAAATTAATAAAACAATTGTTAATATAATTTTGACAGAAAGACTGACTGATTCCTCTCCAACTGGTTGGAGGGCCCTGCCCATAATTCTCCAAACGTGCTTAACAGGAGAGAGATCCGGCGACCTCGCTGGCCAAGGTAATGTTCGGCAAGCACTAAGGTAAGCAGAAGAAACATGCGCAGTGTGGAGGCGGGCATTATCTTGCTGAAATGTAAGCCCTGGGGGGCGTGACATGAAGGGCAACACAACGGGCCTTAGAACTTCGCCGACGTACTGCTGTGCTGTAAGGTTGCGACGGATTACAAACAAAGGGGTCCTACTATGAAATGAAATGGCACCCCAGACCATCACTCTTGGTTGTCGGCCTGTCTACCGGAAGACAGTCAGGTTGGTATCACACCGGGGCGTCTCCAGACTCACCTCCGCTGGTCATCGGGGCTCAGTTCAAAGGGGGACTAATTATTGAAGATTATTTCACGCCAGTCAGTGACATTCCAGTGCAAATGAGCCCGACACCGCTGCAAACGGGCTTGACGTTGTACAGAGGTCAATGGTGGTCGGCGCAAGGGGCGCCGTGACCTCAGCCCCTTTCTGTGAGCCGTCTATGAATGGTCCTTGTGGTCACTGAAGCACTAGTTGCACGTACAATCGATGATAATGATGCATCTGGGGCTGTGACTGCCGCTCTGACGATTGCTCGGTCTTCACGTTTTGTCTTTTTTTGCCTACCGCTTCCTTCTTGACGCTGTGTGTGCGGCCATGGTTGACCCATTCCTGCCAACATCGTCTAATAGCGGCATTGCGCCTGCTCAAATGTCGAGCTATTCGCCAATAAGACGAACCGGCTTCTTTGAGTCCAACTACACGATCTCTTTCAAATTCTGACATCTGCGCATATGACCTGTATGCGAGGCATAGTTACTGTCTACCAAAGTACACGGAAGGAAGTTTGTGAAGAATTTATGACCTGGAATCGGTATCGGTATCTCTATCTGATAAAGCGGCGTATAGCAAGATTTTGCTTTTACCGCTGCATTGGATTTTATTTGCCTTTAGGCTTTAGTTTCAAAAGTTGTAAGGCGGAATCCGCCACCGCCTTTTAAAAGGCGAAATAGTTCAAGAACTACTGTACTGACGTTGATAGATTCATAGTATTGGAGCTTTGTCAAAGTAAATGCAGATACACAAAGTAAAATATACGAAATAAAGTTGAAAATAATAAAGTTGAAAATAATAAAGTTGAAAAATACAAAAATTATGTACACTATTTACACGTTTGAAACACATTAAATAAACTTTATCTTTGTAGAAAGTCTAAGATAAATGCTACCATCTGACATTATGGAAAATAGTTCTAGAGCGTTTTACCGCATGCTCGATGGTGGGATCATAATTGATGAGATCTCGTAAGTGTTCATAGCTTGATTTTTCTACGTTCTTGAAGTTGTGACTTGTGGTTAATATTTGGTCTGCGATCGGCCTAATATCCAGTTCTTTATGAATGTGCTCGTTTCTGATGAACTATGAAGCATTTGTAATTTCTCTGAGTAGTTTATTTTGAAAGATTTGTAATTTCTTTCGCTGTGTTTTTCCAACCGTGGCCCAAATTGGGATGGCGTAGAGGAGTACTGGTTTAATAAGACAGATATAGATTCTTCTTTTAATTTTGAGATTTAGTTTAGCTTTTCTTCCAATAAGTGGGTGTAACGCATTCTTTGCAGCATGTGCTTTCTGTAGCGCATAATTGGCCTGTTCTTTAAATAAGAGCTGCGTATCAAAATGCACATCTAAGTACTTAACACTATTTGTAATTGGGAGTGCTTGGTTATCTATTTGAATATCAATTTGAACTGGTGAGAATGACCCGGAATCGTAATTTCTCCTTTTAAATATCCTACCAGTTCCGCAGATCAGATGCGCTCTAGCGACAACTGTTCATTCATTGGCAGCCAAAATGTAAAATTTTGCATTTTCCGTCGAAACCTGTATGCATATCATTTGTGTCCAATTTGCTTTATATCTTTTCGGTGCGTCGTGGTGCGTCTTTTCTTTTGTCTAAGAGTGTATGAAGAAGGACAAGGGAAGCATCAAAGACATAGCCGTTAGGTCTGCCTATGCCCCGTCATTATTCATGACCTTTTTCATTCAGATTAATACATAGATTATATAACCTAAACAATTAATTTACAATTTTTGCAATAAAAATACAATTTCTAAATAACTAAGTAGTAAATTAAGACAAACATTTTCCAGTGTCTATTTGATGTTGAATGAAACATTAATTTCACCAAGAAAACGTTCAAAATTTACTAGAAGTCTTTCAAAGTAAATGTTCACATGTTTTTCATAAAGTAAAAGTAAAAAAGTCTGTTCAGTAAAAATATAATTTTCAAGTTATTTTCATATTCAGTCAAATATAATTTCCATATTCAGTAAAATGTCATTTTCATATTTAGTTAAAATCATATCAATGACATGAAGTTTTATATTCAGAGAAAATATAATATATAATATTGGAATTAAATAAATAAATTCTTCTTATTGGAGGTACACATACTTAATACAACAAAAACTGAATGTAAAAATATAATAATATGATGCAATATTAAATTATACACTAACACTTTGACGATTAATTTGGCATGGCCTCTCCAACAAATCAACGTGACTAATTGCTGATGGTTGGGGGGTGCTTAAGTACCTCTGTTGCCTAATAAAAGCTAAGTGTTTTGTAAAACAAATTCTTTTTGAATGAATTAAATCAAAGTGTTAAAATAACAACATTCTACAAAATTAAAATTAAAATTGAAGACAAGTAACTTGCTAACTCAAGTTAAAGTCTTTTTTAGAATTTTGGAATCTAGAAATAAATATTACCCTACAACAAGAAGAAAAAAAAGAAAATTTTGTTAGAGAATTATGTAGGATAGAAAAATAAAAAAAATTTCTTTTAGGGGCCAAACTGGGAACGGTCAAGATCGGTAAAAATAATTGGTCAAAAGGTGTCCGCCGAAAAGATCGCAGCAAAAACATCGCAGACGAGAACGTCGTGTTACGAAACATCGTGGGAGAAAAGAAAGCAAAAGAGAAAACATCGCAGTTTTAAAATATCGTGGTCGAAAATAAAGCCGTTCAAAAACTTCGCAGTTTAAAATCATCGTTGTCGAAAATATCGTGGTAAAAAAAAGTACCTATAAATCATCATGTGATTTATAGGTACTTTTGAACGCATCATAACTCCTGCTGGTAAACCCATGTGACGAACATCGCACACATGGGTTTACCAGCAGGAGTTATAATGGCGTAGAAGTGTTGATTCATAATGAATAGGAAATTGAACGCGAAAGCAGATTAAATCTTCATTCTTTATTTCAGCTTGTTGTGGCCACAATCAAGTTGTCACGTTAAATGTGCTACTTCCAAAAAGTTTACATTTAAAAAATATTTTCAATAAGATAGAAAGAGCAGACAGACAGCAGTCCAGCTAGGCCAAAGCTTTGAAAGCAAGTGCGTTTTGTTCAGGGTTAAATCTTAATTTAGACTGAGTTAGTTTTGGTTTGCTATGCATTTTGATCGGATAGTTAATACTTCTGTAAAATTATTATTGGCTGCTTGAGTTTTAGTTCCATTTATATCACCAGACTTATGACATGGATTAATCTAGAAATGACACAGTGCAGAGAGAGGTTACTATTTTTAGAACTGAGAAGGAAACTTTACTTTGCTAATTTAATATTTTACATGTTCTTCATTTTTCTCACACACACATATATATATATAATTACTCTCAGAGTTTACGGTTGCTTTCAGAGTCGATAGTGTTATGGTGAACATCGTTACGGTTATCAAAGAACAAAATTTCAGATGAAATATTCAGAGAGATATTAATAGAAATTTTAAAAAATAGTAGAATTTCAATTATCTGGAATTCCAGTTTCAGATTGCTAGTTGTTGTTTCTAAACCAAGTAAAATTAGGTTTATTTAAAAAAATTCCAAGTTTAAATAATAATAAGAGCTACTACCCAGTACAGTAAATACAGCACGTTTGAAAAGGACTGGTATTTCTAAGAACATAAAAAAACATAAGTCTTTAAGAAGATTGTTTTCCGCAGAAGACGGAGAATATATATAATCCTAGGCAGTGGTCTTACAGAGTGTTCTTTGTTTTTTCTAAGAAATTAATAAATTTCTTTAAGTTTTTACATTCAGTTTCATCAACAGCAAAGTGCAGTTGTTATTTCCCACTAGTCATTTGGGGATACATTATTATTATTATTTAGTATTCTTGTTTTTTTAAATTCCTGAGAAAATTTCTGGTCTTTTCATTGAGTAGAGGTTTAATGCTTTTTGACTGAATAATTCTTACCGAAGTAAAATAAAAAAATATAAAATGCTTTCTCTGTAAGTGTTTAGTAAGTACGAGTTGTAAGATAATGACAACCCAGCATTATCCACACATTTTGAATCTCCATATAGGTTATGGTTCCAGATAATCAGAATTAATAATCTATAATAGTTATAACTAGAGTTATTTCATAAACTATTTGGAAGAAATTTTTGAGTTAAATTAAAAGTGGTTTTATTAATACTTCTTAATGTTCTTATATTAATATTTTTTACACATTTTTGTGTGCCATATTTCAGGGCATTGTAAAATATGCAGAGCCATTAGGTTATTTTTAAGCAGGAGATGTGCAAAATATGCAGTGCCTTCGCGGGTCTCAAACCTAAACCTCTCGAATACACGCCGAGTGTGCTACCGTTACACCACGAAGGCATGCTGGAAGGAGGGAGAATATACCTTATAGATATAGGCCCGTGATGATATTTCCATAACTGATCAGTTTTGAAAGAACACCTTATGTACTTGTACTTATTTCAAGTATGTAATATTTATTTTGGTTAATAATAGAATGGAAAGCCGCCCAGAAGGCATAGTGGTTAGGGAAGACTACTGCGGTACCGAAGGGCGTGGGTTCGAATCCCGGAGAAGGCATGGATGTTTGTAAAGTGTCTGCATGTTTGTGTAGTATCTTTGCGGCAAGTGAATGTTTGTACAGTGTCTTTACAGCATGGGAGCACTCTAAATATATGACGAGCCGAAAGTCCTCTTGTGTGGTTTAGTGGTGGGGGAGAGAGGTGGCGAATCCTTGGATCCCCGCTCGGTGATCTTCCTCAAAAGTGTGGTGGAAGAAGTCCTACCTCCTTGAGGCTATTCTTCCATGAAATGCATGGGTAAGACAATAGCAACAACAATAAATGACAGAAGCTGATTTTTATTGAAAAGTAAAATAAAATAAAAACTTCGCAATTTACATTATATTTTAGAGGACAGTTTGGGCAAATCAATTTGTACTAAAAAAATTCATGTTTTTAAATTGCGACACGATTTAGCCTCAGATTAATAGAGTTTTAACGATAAAACTATATATACGCTTCTATAGATACCGATAGGAGTCCGTCGAAATGTAGTTTTTTAAAAGAATAAATGTCAATCTTAGTTAATTTTCACCTAGCTTTTAAATTTCAAATTAACTTGCTTCTATTGCTTTTATATATATTAGAATCCATTTTATTAAAATGTGTCTAATAAAAGAACTAGACTTTCGCGTTTGATTGGTTGATCATATCTGATTGTTTAAAAGAAAATTCCAAATCAGAAAGTTTAACATTATTAATGTCAAATGTGAGGAAAGCAACAGCAAAAAATTAATTCAGTTAATGTGTGTCAGTTATGCCGAAGCACTCATCACGCATATTTGGATTGCATTACTGAACTACGGTGTAAAATAAATAATTCTAATCAGTGTCTTAAAAAGCACTGAAAACAGAGTTTAAACGTATTTACGTCACAGTAATGCGACATATAATTTCGTAACGTCTATCCTTAAATCTCGGTAACTTTAGAGATTTTAACAGATGAAATAATTTTTCACTTATGGAATTCATCTGTATTAAAAATGTTTGAATATCTAAGATTTTTTCTCTTGTTTTTAGGAAAAAGTAAATTTTCTTTGAAGTCATTAAAATGGTCAAACGAGAAGAGGGACCTGATCAACCTCGGTCATGGGCCATAGCATTTGCCGCTTGTGTTATCAACTCCGTTCTTTCTGGTATCAGCAGGACAACAGGTCTTTTCTACGTGGCTCTGATTGAAACATATGGTGTCTCCAGACTACAGGCAAATCTTCCTTTCACGTTACGGAATTTACTCAGGAATTTAGGAGGTAAATAAGAACTGTTTTTTAAGCAAAAATTTGATTTTAAGTGAAATCCTTCCTCATTATTTTCTGTGCATTTTATTGTAGATAATGAAGTTTTGCAATTTATGCTTTCATAGAACAGTACGTAAATGATTTGTAGCAAATTCTCAAGGGTTATCTAGCTCAGTGAAAAGAAGCTCTCGTCAGTGAATTTTTTAAGGAGAAAAATTTGGAATTATTTTCATTGATATGCTAATATTGTAGAATATTTATGGTATATTTTTAATGTGCTTAATGAGATCCCTTTTGTATTTTTGTCTGCCATCTACCAGAAATGTTTGCATAACTTAATAATTATGTATTGTATCTAGTTTTAGATGGGGGTTTTCAATTTCTTGCCGCTGCTTGAAAAGACCAGCAAGGCTTTATTATAAAATATATATTTAAATATCATTTTACTTTACATTCCACCAAAGACTGGATAATTAATTCGTTTAAGGGGCACAAAAGTGCAGACAGTGTCTTAATTCAGTAAAGCAGCGATCTCGAAGCGACGGTCCATGGAGCGTATGCGGCCTTTGGAGCAATTTTATGTCATCTGCGAAGACATTTCAATTATGTTACTGGCAACAAAAACAATGTTGCACGGACTTTAAGAGTTTAGTTATTTGAAGACACGTTTACATTGCTTTCATTCCCATTAAAAACAAACACAAATAATGCCCCAGAAATTCTATAAGTAATTAATTTACCATATGACATAAATCTTATTCAAAGATTTGAAGATACAGGTGTTATTAAATTTTATTCGTACTTGTGAAAAAATAAATAAGCTCCGTTACAAATTTTTTCATTCGGAATAATCGCTTTATTTTGGAATAAATTTATGTATGAACAGCTTTTTATCGTAATTGAAAATTAATAATGAAGGACCTCAATTGAATGATGAGCTCCCAGAAACCGTGATGAAGATAATTTCGCTTGTCTAGGCTACAAAATTTATCAGGTTAGGTTAGGTTATTTAATTATGGCAAAGCTATCTGCTTAAAGGGAGGGATGCTTTTCGTGGAGGACTTTCTAAGGGAAACTGGCTTGTATACACGTTACACATGGGGAAAACCACGAAAACGCCCATGCAGCCGGCCCGTTCGCAGGATCCGAACCTCGGGGACCGAACTACCAGTGCTCAGCATCTTTACCGCTCGGCCGCTGATGGGCTCAAAATTTATCAGAACTCCATCAATTTCTTTCTCCAAGGCTACAAACTTTATCAGAATAGAAACCTCATCAAGTGTCGAACTGTAGTAAGATACAAAGAAGTTTATAACTACTTACATTCAAACATATTGTTACGTGCGTACGGGTTCGTTATATATTGAATGCACAAGTCGTTAAAAAGTTAACAAACGTTTATTCTTTCCGCAAGAAATAAATTAAAATGCTGAAATATTTCTTCACAGATCTTCGCACAATATCTCAAACGTTTAGCAAAAACTCAGTTCAAAACAGATAAAATAGTTCTATCTCACAGCGAAATCGCTACAATCAATACAGCATTAAGAAAACAAACAGCAGTTCGCTTTTTACAGCTACAAGTATAACAGCAACAACAACAACAACTAACTAACTGAGATGAGGTGTTTCACCTCCGCTTTTATAAGCTTTTTAATTATCAGTAGAACAATCACGATTTTTCTAGATTTTTCTGGATGGCAACAGTAATTACGAGATATTTATTTATTAAGCATTCAATGCACGCGCTCTTTTATTTTTATTGTTATTTTTTTTACGACGTAGCTTTCTCTTCAAAAATCGTCTGCGTTGCTAAGGCAACATGAAGCAAATCTAATTACAATTCTAAATAAATAGCCAAATAAATGTGAAATTCGTAACATTGCCCCCTTCCCAAGGACTGCACGTCCCGGGCAGTACAATCCCTGGACAGGAAGCCAAACTTACAACTAAAGCATCAGTGCTATAATAAACATTACTTTATAATAACAAAACAAACAATAATTAAAATAAGTGACTTTCAGCAAATTAAATTCTATCCAACGCGAAATACAATTCAAATACTAAGTACAAATACTATCAAATACAAATGCTATTCAACAGAAATTCTTATCAAATACTACTACTTAACAAATACAAATCAAATACTAAAACAGGACCATGGTCTTATACTATGTACATTACTATTTACAATTGTATACACTACGTACTATGGCCATAGTAATGAACTAACCTGTCATAATGAATGACTTTAGGTTTAGAGTTCGATGACTTAGGGATCCGAACCACGACGTCGTTCAGCCTGTTTAGGACTGTGTAAGGACCATCCCAAGGTGACTGTATTTTCGGAGAAAGTCTATTCCGTCGAGTCGGGCTCCATAACCATACACTGTCTCCTTCGTTGAAACGATGGCAAGTAGCTCTCGTGACGTAGCGGGTCTTCATCTTGTTCGTCGCCAAGTTGACTCGCTTTCGTGCAGAACGGTGCTTCACTTCAAACCGGGCCTGGACATCTTGGATGTATTCCTCAGGCGATGAAGGCGCATCTGCAGGGCGATCAGACAAGAAATCAGAAGGCAGACGAAGATCACCACCGATGAGCATCTGGGATGAAGAATTGCTGGTAGTCTTGCGTTTCTCTTCGACCCTAGTATGATTTCGGTAGCTTTCTGAGCAGGGTCTTTCAAACGAGACTTTGGCGTTTCCAGCTGAGGATCCCTTCTGTTGCTCGATAGTCATGTCCTCAGATGCTGAAAGCAGTTTATTGTTTTTGAAGTCTAAGGAAAAATTGTATTTTCTTAAAAAGTCCAATCCGAGTATGCAAGGGTCTGTAATTTCTGCTACATAGGCTGTGTGATGGTAGGTGGCACTTCCAAAGGTGATGTTCACATTTAACGTTCCTTCTACATCAATTTTCTCGCCGGACGCAGTCTGGAGAGTAACACAGGATGGCGTCCAAATCAGTTTTTCCTTAAATTTTTGAGCTAAATCCTTCCGAATTATGGTAACATTAGCTCCTGTATCAATGATCATACTGCAAGGAACTCCGTCGATATGCCCATTAATGGATAGTCCATTACTCTTGCCACACACTGCAGAAATCTTGAGCGCTTTAAAACGGGGTTGTTCACTATCGCTGAAACTCTTCTCCGCGATATGATTATGAATTTGCTTCTTGGGTCGTTGCTGGGAAATGATCTTACTTTCCGTGCTCTGGGGTGTTCTTCAGTTCCTTCGTAGGTGGCCTTCAGTTCCGCAGTTCCAGAATTTTGATTCTTTGTCATTACTTTTTCATCTCATGGCATTTAATTTTCTGTTTATATCGTCCGTCTTATTTTCCGAGCTATTGAATATTCGGCAGTTCCTTCGCATGTGCCCTAAAATACCGCAGTTCCAGCACTTCACTGTCGGTTTCTTATCACCAATATTCCGCTGCAAGGCATTCACTTGTCTTGTTAAATCCTCTAAACGATCCATCAACTGAACCACTGGCTCGTGGACTCGCACAGCTCTGAGTGGGTGGTGACCTTTACGAGTTGCTTGCTGAGCTACTTCGAACTTCATGGCGTACACTAGAGCGCTTTTTATATCCTTCACATCTGCCATTCGCAGTGCTTGCTGTATTTCAGGATCCCGGATGCCGTCGATGAAGTATTGCAGGGACAGGATTTCTCTTGTTTCTGTCGGGCACTCCGAAAAGGCGAGGTGGGACAGCCTTTCAACATCCGTGGCGAGCTCCTGAAGTGTTTCCGTAGGCTTCTGTTGACGGGATTTTAACTGCAGCCTGCTGTAATCTTTTAAACACTTCTCTCCAAAACGCAGCTCTAAAGCACCGGACAGAGCTTCGAAATCTAGCCTTTTGTTTTCGGGAAGAGTTTGAAGGATGTCCGCTGCGTCTGCTCTCAGAGAAGCCGCAAGGTGACAGGCCTTAGCTTGGGAATCCCATCCATTTGCTTCCGCAACTATAGAAAATTGTGTCTTATACACTTGCCAGGAGGTCTTCCCATCATATGTCGATAGCTTCAGAGAAGGATGTGCAGGCATGGCTAGGAATTTAAAAGTATCCGAACTGCTTCCAGCCGTCGCTACGAATTTCTTTAAAGTATCAACTTCTTTCGCAACCGCAGAAACCTTGTCTTCAATTTGTTGTTCAATTTGGTGTTGGACAGCAGAGACTCTTCCTTCTATTTGTTCTTTTACAGCAGAAACTCTTTCTTCAATGTGTTCAACTTTATTTTCAACAGCGTCAATTCTGCCTTCCATGGCCTCGAATTTATTTTCTATTACGCTGGTAATTTCTCTTTTCATTTCCTCTTGACCTGCTTCAATCTTCTCTTGAACAGCCTTCATTTCATCTTTTACAGATTCTTGAACAGCCTTCATTTCATCTTTTACAGATTCTTGAACAGCCTTCATTTCATCTTTTACAGATTCTTGAACAGCCTTCATTTCGTCTTTAACATGTTCCTGACCAGCTTTCATCTCTTCTTGACAAGCTTCCATTTTTTCTTGACAAGCTTCCATCTTTTCTTTAACGGATTTCATCTCTTCTTTAACAGAATCTTTCATCTCATCTTTAAATGCAGCAAAGGCTGCCATAAATTGCCTTAATTGTTCTTCCATTGCTCTAGTTAATGGCATTCAAAATATCCCACTTCTGACACCAAAAATTGTTACGTGCGTACGGGTTCGTTATATATTGAATGCACAAGTCGTTAAAAAGTAAACAAAAATTTATTCTTTCCACAAGAAATGAATTAAAATGCTGAAATATTTCTTCACAGATCTTCGCACAATATCACAATATCTCAAACGTTTAGCAAAAACTCAGTTCAAAACAGATAAAATAGTTCTATCTCACAGCGAAATCGCTACAATCAATACAGCATTAAGTAAACAAACAGCAGTTCGCTTTTTACAGCTACAAGTATAACAGCAACAACAACAACTAACTGACTAACTGAGATGAGGTGTTTCACCTCGGCTTTTATAAGCTTTTTAATTATCAGTAGAACAATCACGATTTTTCTAGATTTTTCTGGATGGCAACAGTAATTACGAGATATTTATTTATTAAGCATTAAATGCACGCGCTCTTTTATTTTTATTGCTATTTTTTTACGACGTAGCTTTCTCTTCAAAAATCGTCTGCGTTGCTAAGGCAACATGAAGCAAATCTAATTACAATTCTAAATAAATAGCCAAATAAATGTGAAATTCGTAACAATATGTACGATTTAGGATATATATTAGATTTATATATATATCCTAAATGTTGAAAATATCTTTGAAAGTGCGATTTAGGATATATATTAGATTTATATATAGCTTTGTTCTAACATAGGTATTTTGGCGCAAACTCGGACTTTTTCTGAAATAACATACCAATTTCTTTTCATATTTCGATTCTGCGATTCAAATTATGTCTAGATAACAAGTTTTGTAATTTGTGGTGAGAAATTTATGGATAAATTTAAAAATGTATCTTGGTGCATTGTTTTCAGTTTGCGTCAAGACTTCACTTGGCAACTTTCTTAATTTATAGAAACTATTTTTACTTTCATATTTCATTATACACGAGCGGAAAAAAAGGGCATCGTTCATACTTACAAATAATTTTAACAAAGTGCGTAGACCTCATTGGGCGTTATTACCGCTTATAATAAATACGCCAAATTTCAAAACCAGCCAAAATGTAAATTCACGTATATCTTAGGAAATTTTCCGTAAAAAACTCTAATTTTTTGCAGGTATGCTTAGAAATACATCTACTTTAAGAAGACGGCAAAACGTTTAGAGTATAATTGAAATTGTTTTTCGAAAAATTTATAAATATTATTTAAAAATACAAATTTAAAAAATAAATCATAAAAAATTGGCGAATTTTATTTGGAATGTACCTAAATTTCGAAATATGAAAGAAAGACTGAAATAAGTTTAATAAAAAAAGAGCTATTAATAAGTATATATGAAATTCGATTAAGATTGAGGAGGTAAAATTTTGAATGTAATTTTTAATAACTACTCTTGCGATTTTTACGGAACTTGGCAGTTTGGCATAATTTGAATCGTAGAATCGAAATGTGGAAAAAAACATTGGCATGTCATTTACGAAAAAGTTCGATTTTGTGCCAAAATACCTGTATTAGAACAATGCTATATTTAAATCTAATATATAGCTTAAGTAGCGCTTTCGAGACATAAAAAAACAATTAGAATTTCGTCAATCAGCCCACTAGAACGGGAGAGTATCGTAATCGCAAAAAAATTTCAAGTATGCAACGAAGCTATCCATCTCAACCGCTCTACAAAGCATTTGAATGATGATTTCGGTTGACATCTGTACTACGGACAGAGCAAAGGACTTTTTTGCCAAAAAGGATTGTAATTGTAGATTTAAAATGGATTCAGAAGGAATTTTTTCTTGACATCTGTACGTAGTAGCTACGTATGTATGTATCTCGCATAACTGAGGAACGAATAGCCGCGGAACATCGAAATTTTGTATATGGAACTGCTATAACATGTAGCTGCGCACAACCTTTTTCGTTGCAATCGACTGCACTAATCGTGTATATATTTTCCCGCTCTATTACATGGCTCGGTGAGCTTAGCTTTTTTATTCTTATATGCTGGTAAATTGTGCATTTTTTGCTTTAAATGTAATTAAATTGTATGGTTTTTATGTTCCTGTTAAGGTTTTCGTGCCTTTAGTTAATCTGCATGCAATAGTTGTAGAATTATCAATAATTTAAAAGTGTCGAGTTAAGCCTAATGAATAGGGCATTTGTTTACATTTGAAACTCAGTAGAATAGTGCCAGTTCTGCAAATTCAGTGTCCTTTTGCAGCTTAGAACCGAAAGTAAACGTTCGATTTTGTGCACCGAAAAATCTATCTGCTTTCTTGCCCTCAGGCCGAATTCCTTTTTTTGCGTAGAAATTCTAATTTTAATTGTAAAAATTGTTTTACTTAACTGTTTTACATTCTTCTGTATTTTACAATTTTTAATAAAAATGTTTTTAATTTTTATGTAGTATTTTTGCTTTGCCACGAAGTGAGAACAGAATTAATTGAATGAGAAATATATCTCGAATGACGTTCGAGAAAATAAGTTTATATGAAATGCAGCAAAAAATTTGCATAATTTAACAACCCTAACAAGGAAGTCATATAGTATCCACATTAGATTTTTATTTACGCGTTGAAGAAAAATTTAGTGAAAGAGACTGGGTCGCTATTATTTATTCTCAAGTTTTGTCCCACTTAGTAAATTTCCTCTGAAAGCTTAGAAAGTGTTCCTAATTTGTTTACTTAAGAATTATTGCAAAGAAATTCCTGTCTTAGAATTTAATATATAGTTGTGAATATATTTGAACTGAAAAGTGTAACCGACAAAAGTGTCTTGCAGATACCAAACTTTAGCTTTCAAACTGGAAAAAAATATAAATTTGATTTTCCCCCTTTGCGCTCGCTATTTTAATTCTCGTTTATGTACGTTTTGAGAAAAAGCATGTGAAATTTACAATTAATTATATATTTTTTATTTGATTATTTAAAATTTTTTAATTTGTTAAAAAAATCTGTCCATTCTGCTATTTTCATATAGCGCATTCGGCCCGAATACAATATGAGTTTGAGACCACTGCAGTATGGTACCTATGCGTTAACAACATTATTACAATCACTATTCCTTTCTACGGACATTTCCAGTTTGTATCTGAATGCATACGTTATATATTTTATACTTCTTTGTTTATTTTATTGTGAATTTTAAACATTAGCTATTCAGAACTTTGAAATATACTATAACTTACAATAGAAGAGAAACACGCCAATGTGAGAATCAAATTGGCCGTGCTTCCATTTTATCCTTCTGTTAGTTATAAGGTTGCACGGATTCTCCACAAATTCAATTTTCAAGTTAGTTTCTCCCCTATCAATAAAATTCACGGTTCGACTCTAAAAGATTCTGTTTCTGACTTTAATTCTTGGGGAATTTATAGTATATCGTATCAGTGTGGCTTGAGATATATTGGCCAATCAAAATGAGCGTTAAAGTTTCGTATCAAGGAACATGAATCTTACGTCCGAAAGGGCGAAATTAACAAGTCTTCAATAGCGTATCATAGTTGGAAATTTAATCATAATTTTGACTTTGGATCTGCAAAAACTATCCAAAAAGCTTCTTCCGTTGGTGAATTGGATTTTCTTGAGGCTTTTCATATTCACAAAGATTTAGCAGTTTAGTGAACGATTTTAAGTCTAGTTCAGCCCTTTCTAGCGCTTTTAAAATTCTATTAACATAATTCTTGATGATTATTTTTACCGATAGATGGCGTTGCCTCCTCGCGCGTGGTTCTACCCGAGAGTATAAAAAGACGTTACTGAGGCAAAGAACCTCTAGCCACTTGTGGCTTCCCTTTTGACCTTTGCTCTTTTATTTTTTATTTGTCTGGACTTTCAACGTCTTGTGGCCTTTTTAGGCAAATTTTGTCATTGAGCCGGTAAAGTTGCATTATTTGCAATAATTCGGCTATAAAATCACTGACTGACTGAAGAACCTCTACTTGTCAGGAAAAATACATTAGGAGCACTTTGTTGCAAACTTCAGTGAGCCGGATACACCGCATCTTATGTGGTATCCCGGCGATAGATTTTCAGACTAGACTAGACAAAGAACCTCTAAGGAGAAGAAGTAAAGGTTCCGCGAAGCAAATGAGGCTCCACCAGACCGAAGAGACACGTTATGTATATCCCTGAAGTTATTTTACAGGGGCAAATCCATCCACGGTCAGCACCTGTTTGCGCATGTGCGAAATAACTTCGAAGACAACAAACCGGCGTCAGTTCTCAGTTCTTTCCCGGCGTGCTAGCGGCCATATTCGCAATTCTTTTTTACTTTATTATTTGGACATATTTATTGCATTCAAAGATGGATCGTACAGAATCGCAAGGCGATGATCGCTGGAATTCACCCGATTCTCTTTCTTCAAGGTAAGCTTGATTTTTAGATGTAATTAGCTTGATTTTTAGAAATATAATTTAAGCTTTATCAATATTTGATGTGGTGTGCTGAATAATATACTAACGTATTGTATTTTGTACTTAGCAAACGAAGTACTCCAAAATCTTGGTATCGCTGTTGTGTTTGTGGAACAACATCTCGAAAAACACCAGAGAGGAAATTCTTCAGATTTCCTAAGGATCCTAATAAGTAAATCATATCTAAGTCTAAAATAATCTATGATTATTATTAACATGTAGCTCCATTTTTTATGCACTTTTAAATATTTCTTCTATTAGGAATAATTTGAATAATTAACTAATTTGTGTTGCATCTTCGTAGAAAAATAATTTAGTGTTCTTCAGCAAATGTTCACAGCCTATGGTTGGGCTGTTAAATATAATATATTGTGAATAATAACAGGACCATTTTTTAAATTGTAATGACAGTCTTTATGGATATCTGTATTTTTTATTGTTACCTTGCCCTTTTTCAATCATATTGTTAACTCCACCATCTAAACAAATTCTGAAATGTTTATTGAATTTGAAAAAATGAAATGACTATTTGTTTTCATAGATCAAAATTAAATTATATGAAATCATTTAAGGATGTGCTGCTAAAGTAAAAATAATTTTTCAATTCAATCGTGCAATAAATCGTATTAAGTTTATTGCATCATGCATGAATTTTTTTATAAAATTAAAATTTAATGTTTGTTGTTAAAAAACATTAGCCCTTCTGAAGGTTGTGTAACTAATGTAGAAGGAACTTTTGTACTTTGGTAGATTTCTACTAACACTGAAAATGGATTTATGGAAATTCAAAAAATAAAATGAATACTTTTCATTTTCATAGATCTAAACAATGGGCTGCTGCTTGCAGTAATGAAACAGTATTAAATGCATCACCTACTAAGCTGTACAGAACCAGCCGTGTATGTTCAGCTCATTTCAAAGATGCTGACTATTGTTCAACAAAGATGCGATACTTGCATTCCTGTGCAGTGCCAACAAAATTTGAGGAAACAGGTATCTACTGTTTTTTTATTGAATAGACTTATGTAGTATCTTATTTCCTGTATTAATAATTATTCTTCTAATTATGATAAAAAGTAACTATTCCTTTAATCACTCTAAAAACACAATATTATATATAATTGTTTGCTAAAAACCCAACTACATTATTACTGAATTGTTAAGAATTAGCTGAAGAGTACTCTAAAAAGCTATCTTTAAAACAATATGAAAAGTTAAAATTTCTTACTGAGTTTTTAGTAGATATCATTTTTATACTGCAAAAAATTCTTGCATATTTTTATTATATGTTTAATTTTCTTTTGATAGGTATCGAAGTTTCCAAAAAAATAAAATTGGACATAGGAATCCTACAGAGTAATCTTAGGGATAAATTACAGTCAACCGCAGAGGAAATACAAACAGCCACAGAGGAGGTGATTGAAGATACATCTCAACAATATCTGGATCAAAATATACCATTGGGCAACATAGAATCACCATCACAAGACAAAACTAGGTTAATGAATACGGGTAAAGTTTTTACACCTAAAAGCCAAAAGATTAGACATTTAACTAACCAAGTTTCATATTTAAAACGAAAATATAAGCGAGCAAGAAATCACTGTTCTTTAAATGATATACTCCAGATGATTCGACCATTAGTTACATACAGTATGTATAACTTTATTAAAGGGCAATTAAAAGCATCCTCTGTTTCAAAATACGGACGACGTTGGTCTCTGGAGGACAAAACTTATGCCTCCAGGTATACTTAACTAGTCCTAAAACTTATAATGTATTGAAAGCTTTTTTACATTTGCCGAGTAAACCGACACTGTTAAAAACTATATCTAACATATATTTGGAACCTGGCTTCTCAGCTGCTGTGCTTAATGCCATGAGGCTTGCCATCAGTAAGCTGAAATATCCAGACAAGTACTGTATCTTGTCATTTGATGAAATGTCATTGAAAAGCAATTTGGTATATGACAAAAAGAATGATCGTATTGTTGGATTTGAAGATTATGGTTCCTACAGCAAAGCCATTGTAATTCCAGACTATGCAACTCATGCTCTTGTTTTTATGGTACGTGGGTTGTGTAAAAAATGGAAACAAGTTTTTGGTTACTTTTTTGCTTCTCACACTACACCAGGTTTTATGTTATGTACTTTGGTTATGGAAGCCCTGTCAAAATTATTTGACTGCGGTTTGACACCTGTGGCTATTGTATGCGATGGTGGTGCTAATAATATGATGTGTTACACCAAAGCTATGAAAGTCACAGAGGATAAACCATATATTATGTGTCAAGATAAAAAGGTGTTCACACTTTTTGATGTGCCTCACCTTTTAAAATGCTTGAGAAACAATTTTTGTAAGTATGATGTTAAATTTTTAAATGATCATATTGCTAGTTGGGAGCACATTAAATCTTTGTGGGAGTTTGATAGTAAAATGACTCACAGATGTGTTCCAAAATTATCTGACCGCCATGTTAATGTAGATGGCCTTAGCGCTATGAGCGTGAAATTAGCTGCTCAAGTATTTAGCCATTCTGTAGCATCTGGCTTATGTTATCTCAGCGCATTGGGTGCTCTACCAGCATCGGCTAGTCATACAGCTGACTTCTGTTCAAATGTCAATAAATTATTTGACAGTTTGAACAGTCGTAAAATTAAACATGCTAATGATTATCTTTCAGCAGTAAGTAAGAATTCTGTGCACTTGGAGACTTGGGCAAAAATGTTGGATTTTATTAGATCAATTGAATTCCAAACAAAGAAGAAAATATCATTTCCTAGTTTGTTTGGATGGAAATTGACTCTGTCTGCATTCCAGCAGTTGATTCCTATTCTCCTACAAGAAGTTCCTTTTATTTTGATGTGTCGTTTTACTCAGGACGCCTTAGAAAATTTTTTCTCTGTTGTCAGACGCAGAGGTGGTAACAATGACCACCCCACTGCATATGACTTTCAACAGAGGCTAAGAATTCTAATGGCACAGAATATAATTAGCATTAGCAAGTTATCTAACTGTGAACCTGATAATGATACAGTTTTGATACCTGCTGAATTGCTTACAGTTACAGAGAATTCTGAGCCATTTTTAGGCAATGAAGAAAATGAATTGAAAATTGATTTCAATGACCCGGTATTTTCATCCACTGATTCTGCATCTAATGTTCCTGATGCAGATGCATTATATGATGTATATGATCAAAATTCGTCAGCCTATGTTGCTGGATTTATTGCTAAACGGGCATTGAAACAATTTGAATGCTGCATATTGTGCAGAAGTCTTCTTAAAACAGAGAAGTCACTAGATGTGCACACATATTTCTTGTATTTTAAAGAATTTGATAATGTAAGAGATGGATTATTTTACCCCTCACAACAGTTCACTTTATCTGTCTGTGAGATGGGTCAAAAGTTCAAAATTTTATATGATAAATTGTGTCATCAGAAAGGTATCAAATCCAAAATTACATCCGAGCTGAAAAACGTCAGTCATGATTGGCTTAAATGCCATCTTCATGCCATTCAGTTGTGGGAATATATTGTTAACTCTTATGTTCAACTAATGATATATTTCAAATTAAAAGAAAAAAATAAATCATTATTATGCAAAAGAAAATGTAAGAAAAAGTTGAGCAAATTGAAATGAAATATATTTTTGCATATATGTGTATGCATATATATTTATATGAACAAATATTTATGTATTTTTGTATGAAAAAATATGCTTCATTTATAATATGCTTGTTCATAAAAACAAAAAATGCCTTACCAAGAATCAATCAGGCTTACTTCAGATGAAAGCATAAATGTTATGAGTATGTTGTTAAATCACATTACTGGATGATATTTTTACACTGGATGGGATTATATGCAAGTGTCAAATATATTTTTATTTGTGCGGTGTTTAAATGTATAATTTTTATTTTTTGCAAATAAGTAGGAATAAATGGGCTTTTAATAAAATTGTTTTTGAGTGAAATTGAGAAGAATTGTATTATCAGAAGTCTAATCATTTAGCCCTTAGTCTTCTATAAATATTGTGATCACGGAGGAAAAAAACTGATTCCTACCTCCTTGATTGTGATACATCTGGTTATAATGAAAGTTTTCCACCAAAAAGCGTTCTTAAGTGACCCAGCGATTGAACTCGTATGTCAAGTTAATGCAGTGCATAGTGTGACTAATGGACATGACACTAACATCGAACTCGTTAGCCAACTACCTAGTGGTTAGAAAATGATCTTCTTCCACAAGTTCTTGCAGGCAGACCTCATAACATCAGTAGATAAGCCAGAGCACTGTGCTTCCTGAATGTCATAGTCCTTGTTTTGAACTTTCAATATGAAACCTTCACAGTTTTATATGATAATAGCATTAGTACCTAAAACCACATGATTTGATGACAATATGTAGCTCATTTTTTTGCAATAGAACTGGAAGTAAATGATGGTTCAAATCTAATAGCGTGACAGTTCCATTTCAGATACATTGTACTTAATGATAATGATATTTGTTTACAAATTTCACAACATACAAGCAAATCACTTTTTTTTCAAATGCCAAAAATCATTTGAAAAAATATGATTAAACATGCCACTGCGAACGGCTTTTGCAGATGATATTTGCGATAACAGAAAACTTTCATTAAAACCATATATTATTATATGCTTTTGCATATGCGTTTCTGTAAAGTAGGCTTAAAAGACATAACTGTCATAAATTCTTTTCTTTTAAGTTCTGAATGTTTTGAAGAAAAGTTTTTAATGTCAACTTTGTGCATTTCATATTTTCAGTAAATTTAATGTGAATTAATATAGAAAATGAGGACGATTATATGTGTACATGTATGCAATATTTTACTGCTATTTTTTCATATTTGCATATGCAGATTAATGTATCTTTAAATTCTGAATATTTTGAAAAAATATTTTAATAATTTTTAGCATTTTGTACTGTTTTCAGTAAATGTGACATAATTTAATTTAGAAAATAATTTGTGTTCTTGATAAATAATTTTTATTATTTCAAAGTTGCTTATGTAATACATTTTTATGATGGCATATATGAATGGTAATTTGATCACAAATTGGGAAATTCTGAAAGATGATTTCAGTTGTTTTTATTTGCGCACTTTTGTCATTTTTGAGAGAAAAGAAAATGTTTGAATGAATTCAAAAAGTATTACTTAATCTTATGTTCTAAATAACTTTTATTATATCAGTTTCTTTAGTTGTAAATATTATATTTTAGTGTATGTGTGAGAAGCTCGTCACCTGTTCAGCATAAAATGATGCAAGTTTAATTTCACATGTTTTGCAACAAAATTGATAACTATTAATTGAAGTATTGACTATTACTAAAACTTCAAAGTACTGTAGAAAATGTCATAAACTGCTTAAATTTTCTGAAAATTTTGCTGTTTTTATTTTTATTATGTTAAATAATTATTTCGAGATTATGTTTGCTATTATGCATTGATTTTTATGCTGATTATTTTAGAAGTTGTTGTCGGATAATTATACTGTATTTGAATGTTTTCAGTTTATTTGGAGGTGCTTTTAATTGTCTTTAATAATTTTTTATATTTCAATTACAAATTAATTATAAATTAAATATTAATTATCATTTATATGTAAATTTTGCTTTCATTTTTACTGTACAATTTTAAATATGGATGTGTGAAAATTCATTATTGTATGGTATGTGATTTTTTTTCACTTTTAAGCTTACAGATTGTATGTACTAATTGGTCAAATTATACTGGATTAAATAGATTTTTTTTGCAAAATTAAATTTATGAAAAATCCAAGCACAGAGAATTTTTACAACTTAACATTTATAGTAAAAGTTGAAAATAGTTGCTTTTGTACTTTTTGTTAAAAATAATTTGTAATTTCGGAATTTGAAATAATCTTTGTCCCAGTGATCTATAGAAATATTTGATTGAGTGAATTATTTAGAAAATTTTTTCCTGGGTTTTAGTAATACCCATTGATTTAATTTTCAAGTTAAAACATTTTATGTTATAATAATGTATGTAATAATTATTGAATATTTTAATATTTTATGAAACCAAAAGAATAAAATCAATCATTTTAATAATTTATATAATTCTTTTAAAGACTTTTTGAATGTAATTTCATATTTGTTAATTTAAGTAAAATACTTTTGGCTCTTGGTTACAAACTTTACTCTTGTTTTTCATAATGGTCATTCCAAATAATTGTCAAAAACATTTTTGACAAGGGAATGAAACTTGGTGTTTGTAAAGATGCTTAAAATCATTTTGTATCATATCTACAAGAAACTGCATAATTGTCAATAAATATGATTGTTTATTTAAAATGTGTTATTCTTTATTTTAATATTTAATATGCTTGATATGGAAAGGATTACAAAATAGCATTTTTATGTAATTAACTGTTGATTAATTAAATATTAAAAATGCTTATTTATTAACATCACAGGCACAGTTAATTTTTGTTTGCAATTAATTATGATGGTAATTATAATTTAAATTTAGATATTACATCAAATAAAAAACAACTATGTAGGTTTACAGAAAGAGGGGCTGAGGTGAAAAAACAAGGAATATAAAATAATAAGATTTATTTATTTATTCATATTTTAAATTATTTTGCATCTAAACTTTAGGAGGCTCCATGTAAAAAAAACTAGATAATTAAAAATTAGAGCATAAAAAATCAACTACACAGTTTATCTTAAATATATATATATATGAATCTTGATAAGTATTAGAAAAATAATTTCATTAAATTTTTTTTTTTACATACGGCTTCTAGTTTAAATAGAAAGTAAAAATTGGATGGGATTTCTATAATACCATTTCAATTTAGGATTTTTGATTAATGGTTTCAGTCCACCTTTTGAAACGAGATTTATTAATATCATTTTGCTCATTAAACTCCTAAAATCTATGAAAATTTAAAATTTTGTGTTATTTCAAAGTTAAAAAAAAAAAAAAACTATCTCCTCGGATTGCTGTATTTGAATTCCCCCCCTGCGCTGCCGTTTCATTGCATGGCCGTGTCTCCTCGATATAGCGGCGCAGTAGTCAAACAGGTTTACATTGCGCCTATGGAACCTTCCATTCTTCTCCTTAGAGGTTCTTGACTGAGGTTTCTTTCCTTTTTCCACATGTCAGGAACAACTAGTGATCTCTCGATCAGTCTTGCATTCTCTTCTCCTACTTTCTCTGGACTTCTTCTCCATTGACGCTGGGTCACCCCCCTCCTTCCACTTCCATGCATCCATCCTTCTCTTATCAGGATCTCTCACTGTCATGTGCCTTTGGCACAGCCTTCAGGAGCCGATAACGCTGCATTACTAGCAGCACTTCGGCTATATCTATATGGACTGGACTGGACTTCTTTCCCTTTCTAGATATTTTGTTCTCCTGATGAGGAGGGACCTGTAGCTACCCTCGAAATCGATTGAGTGTTTTTAGTAAATGTACGCCAAATACAAGGTTGTTTCAGCGAATTTGATATTATAACTTATATTTTTTTCTTGATTGTAACTCAAACTATACAAATTATTATTATTTTTCTACACCATGTAAAATTATACTTTATATCAATTTATTTATATACGTTTGGGATTTTTCTCTGACTTAAATATGCTAGAATTGCATATTTTTTTCAGAACAGTACATACGTCTACAGAAACCATTAAATTAATTTAGGTGATTGCGAATGACGTGTACATTGTATTTTGTCTTGGTCACTAATGCAGCCTTTAAATATAGTTGTGAAAGTAGTTACTCATGATATACAGACATCGTGTTTTTTTCACTCTCTGAGTGATTGCATAATGAACAATCTAAAAATCAACTAAGCAAATCTGATGATAGGTTCGCAATTACTTCTCCAAAGAACCGTTATATATATAGCGAAATAATATAATTGCTTAAACTTGCTCAAACAAGCTGGTTTCATACTTTGTTTCATGGAAATGAAATATGTTTTTTTTTTTATTTTAGCTGAACCATCTGTGCGGAAATAAAGCATGATAAATAAAAAAAAATAAAATTACTTGCATTAAAGTTAATATTGATTTAGTCGTTTTACGAAAAGAAACCCAGTGTATCAGGATCTTTGGATATTTTTACTGGCGATGATTCAAATTAATTACGAGTACATGTAGAAAAGTAGAGTAGTACAAACCTGAGCTTACTGACTAGTACTTATATTCAAGTTGAAATGGTAAGTTAAAAGCTGGTTGTTTGCTATGCATCGAAAAATGGTGCACACAATGGAGAATTAGCATCAACGCACAAAAATCCCAGTTACTTATCATAAGAAGAAGAAACAGAAAAGTTCCTACCAAAAGAACGCTCACACTCTTTGGAGAACCAATCCCAAAAGTTAATAAAGCAAAGTATTTAGGTATTATTTTCAACGATCAATTTACTTGGAAAGACCATATTTTAGACGTCAGAAGAAAAGCACATGGTGCACTAAACTCCCTGCTACCACTCATAGGAAAATATTCGTCACTGGATCTTAAACAGAAAAGGCTTGTTTATATCATGATAATTCGCCCAATTCTCACGTACGCCTCGCCTGCCTGGAACACTGCCAAAAAACAAGACATGCAGAAACTTCAAATAGTTCAAAATAAGATCTTACGGATCATAACTAAAGCGCATTACTATGTCAGCAATGTCACGCTCCATCATGACTTGCAACTTGAAACCCTGGAAGAACACCTCCACAAGTTAAATAAAAATTTCTACAACAAGGCCGTCACATGCAATCACATGAATATCTTTCAGATTTTTGACTACATCATGCTGCAAGAAGATTACGAATTGCGACCACTCGCGACTCACCTGTCACGGGACTCTAACTTTCCCACTTAATATTCTCTTTTTACCTAGGTTCACAGGAACTCAGGTTTGTATATACTCTTCTCAGTCTGTATTTGACATTTCATGATTACTTCTTTATTTATTTACTGCTTATATTGTACTTGCATTTATATGATATTATTATTATTTTTATTGTACTGTTTATTTGATATTTTATGTATAACTTGTATTGATTTCTTTTGCGCTCCTACTCTTCATGATAATGCTCCGCGCGCTTACCTATCCATGATCGCTCCCTTCTGGCTGTGATGCTTGCTCCCCTTCCTTCATCCCTCCAAGCCCATCCGGACTTATTTGAAGATTGAATCACGTGATGCGCCTTACGGCTAATTCGAATGAGCCGTACACACGGCCTTCTGGGCTGTATTTCGGCATAAAGTATAGTCAGTCAGTGCTAAGCACGGGAAAACAGTCGAGAGCTCTATGTTTACAGAATGGTCTTTGTAAGTTCATTATTTGTGTTGTGTATGCGGAGAATAAAGAAAACTCCAGACAGCCAGCATATTTAGCAACTGAAAAAAAAAATTCTAGGGACTACTAGTACTTTACTGCATCAACAACGTGATCATTTGTGGCCTTCCTCCGGATCGTCAGATAGACCTTGAGTAGTTTTATAATAAAATGAGCTAAATAGCAAACAATCTGAATTGAAAAAAGGGGTAAAGGAATAATATTATTATTTACACTGAAACTTGAGGCTGAAATAAGGATAAATTAATAATAAAATATTAGTAATA
>KK112721.1:613607-640388 GCA_000611955.2 Stegodyphus mimosarum | reverse complement strand
TCGTACTCTGTGGAGTATAAAACAGGTAACCAAAGCTTTGTTTGAGTGTGCTGAATCATTTACAAAGGAAGAGCTGAGGTAGGCATGCCATTACGCCGTGTTTGAAGACAATATGAGCAGTTGTCGCAGTTTGAGAGGGGGAGAATCGTCGGGATGATGGAACCTGGGTGGTCAGCTAGGCGAGTAGCTCGTCAATTAGGCCGTTATGATTGTGTTGTGAGGAGGTGTTGGGACCAGTGGACCCGAGAGATGTCATGTACACGAAGACCAGGCTCAGGACGCCCTCGACAGACCAGTCGTCGAGAAGACCGCCACATCGTAAGAAATGCACGCGTACAGCCAACTGCTTCATCGGCCGCCATCCAGGCACAGGTAGCACCTTCACTAGGGGCCCCTGTGTCTTTTCGAACCATACGAAGGCGCCTGGCGGAAGGACAATTGGTATCGCGGCACCCATTACGTGTGCTGTCCTTGATGCCCACCCATCGACGCCTTCGTTTGGAGTGGTGTCGAGCATGAGGAAACTGAACTGCAGCAGAATGGAACCAGGTCGTCTTTAGCGACGAATCCAGATTCAATCTCGGCAGTGATGACAATCGTGTTCGTGTGTAGAGAGCCCGTGGTTAACGTCTCAATCCTGCCTTTGCTGTACAGAGACACATCGCTCCCCCAGCTGGTGTGATGGTATGGGGTGCCATTGCTTACAATACACGGTCACCCCTAGTATTGTTCCGTAGCACCATGACAGCCCAGCGATATGTTCATGAAATCCTGCAGCCACATGTGTTACCACTCATGCAACGGTTCCCAGGAGCCATTTTTCAACAAGACAATGCTCGGCCTCATACGGCAAGGGTGTCACAAGATTGTCTCCGCACTGTTACTAGCCTTCCTTGGCCTACCTGATCCCCAGATTTGTCTCCAGTGAAGCACATCTGGGATCATTTGGGACGACGAGTTGGGCATCCCACGAGTTTGAACGAACTAGAGGCAAGGTTACAGCAAATATGGAACGAAATGTCTCAAGACATCATAGAGAACTTGTATGACTCAATGCCCGATCGTATCGCATCGTGCATTCTCGCTAGAGGGGGTCCAACGGAGTATTCCTCCAATGCCTTCAAGTCGTCAGTGTTGAGCTCCTTGTGCTCGTCGAGTAGGTTGTCAATGTCAGCCTCATCGACAACAAGCCCCAAAGACTTTGACAGAGAAATAATCTCCTCCAATGGAGCAGGATCATCCACAGCTTCTTCTTCAGTAGGGATTTCGAAACCCTCAAAGTCTCGTTCTGCAACCACAGCTGCCCAGAGTTTCCTCCATGCTGAGTTCAAGGTGCGCCTTGAGACCTCACCCCATGCCTTTTCTATGATTTTTAAGCAATGAACAATGTCGTAGTGACTATTCCAAAACTCACGGAGTGTGAGTTGCGTTCTCTCTGTCACTTCGAAGCATCGTTTGAAAAGGTGCTTCATGTAAAGCTTCTTAAAATTAGCAATGACTTGCTGGTCTATAGGCTGGAGGATGGAAGTGGTGTTCGGTAGCAGATAGAGCACTTGAAGCACACTGAAGTCGAAGTTGGGATGTATCTGTTCTTCAAGGCCAGGAGGATGAGCAGGGGCATTGTCGAGCACAAGGAGGCATTTTAGAGGAAGATCATTCTCCTCTAAATATTTTTTCACTGCAGGTCCGAAGCAGCAATTAACCCACTCAACAAATAAAAACCTCGTGACCCAGGCTTTGGCGTTGTACCTCCAAAAGACGGCGAGCTTATCCTTCGACACAATATGTGCCTTGAAGGCACGAGGATTTTCTGAGTGGTATACCAGTAGGGGTTTTATTTTTAAATCTCCACTGGCATTCGCACATAGGGCAAGAGTAAGCCTATCCTTCATGGGTTTGTGTCCAGGAAGTTTCTTTTGTTCTTCTGTGATGTATGTACGACGGGGCATTTTCTTCCAGAAAAGCCCCGTTTCATCACAGTTGAAGACTTGTTGAGGGATGTAGCCTTCATCGCGGATTAACTTTTTGAAGGCCTCGATAAATTCTTGCGCTGATTTTTCATCGGCGCTGGCAGCTTCCCCATGCCTGACCACGTTATGTATCCCCGATCTCTTCTTGAATCGTTCAAACCACCCATGAGATGCTTTGAACGCTGGTGCCTCTTGTGTTGATGTCCCTTCGCCTCCTTCGTCTCTCTGAGCTTTTGCGAGGTCTTCAAAGATCGTAGTGGCTTTATGGCATATAGCAGCTTGTGTTATCGTATCACCAGCAATTTCCTTCTCTTTTATCCAAATAAGAAGAAGAGTCTCCATCTCGTCATTAAGGGCAGTTCTATTGTATGAGAAGGTGGTAACGCCCTTTGCAGACTTGCTGGCTTTAATGGCTTCTTTATTCTTTATAATGGTACTAATCGTCGATTGGTTTCGTCCATATGCATTAGCAATAGCCATGATGTGCATGCCACTTTCGTATTTTTTTATAATTTCCAACTTCACTTCCATGGTTATCGATGACTTTTCCCCTTATCACCACCAGCACTAGAAGCACATTTAGGACCCATGGCGAATAAAGTTTATCACAAAATAATATTACGATCACACAATCACAAGAATATCGTATGAACTGTAGGAACGCTACGCGGTCTCGAGAAGGAGAGAACGACATCACATCGACGCTTTGTGTGGACTCGGTATCCTACGATGCCGTGATGCCGACCAATAGGAGAACAGGATTTATAGAGAAAGGAAGATGACGTCACGTCGACCAATACCAGAACAGCTTGAATAGTGACGTATTGAGGCTTGCTTAGTGACGCGTGAGGTTTGCCCGTAGCGCGCCAACTTCAAAACAATTTCAAGCGGCAAGAGATATTGGGATCGCATCGCGAAAAACGTATCGTTTCGCGAGCACGAATATTTGCGATATTCCACTTCGTATCTTGAACACATCGTATCGTGAACCCATCGTATGGCGAGGTACTACTGTACTTCCTTTTATGACAACGTTCACGTGCGATGGGAGATTTTTCGCATTAGATTGTAACAAAATCCAAGTACAGAAACTGATGATGCAGCATATGATGTAAGAGTTTGGATTTCTCACATGGTTCTTCGAAATTTATTGTTCCTTAAAAATTTAAAAACTTATAAAGTGTTTCCAGATAAGAAAGGTTTTGGAAAAACTGGTAAATAAAAAATAGCTTGGAATTTTCTGCCAACAATCTCTGGTTATATGGTAACTGCCGGTATTGTAACATAACCTTGATATCAAGCATGCGCTTTTGACTAGCTGTTTCGTGTCTAGTCAAAGCAGCACCGTTTTATGATGTGCGGTCACGTGCATTATCATGAAATTTGGATTTAGTGTAGCAAAGTTCGCTGAAATTTAGTGTAGAAAAGTTATCTGAAAGAGAACGTATACTATTATTACACTCCCCCCCGGGGGTCGACGTAGAGAACTCTGCGAAGCTACTGGCTAGGATCTGTACCTAGGCAGTCTCGGCCACGGGGGTATACAAATAATAAACCTGGTGGTTCTGGAGACTCCGGAAAGGTCATTTATTGGCCGGCCCGGGGTTCTAGCATGTCTTAGAGCAGGGTGGTTCTGGTAGCCTGGGGGTAGCGCCCCGGGATTGCTGGGTAATGACCCCTTGCGACGGGCTCGCCCGTGCGACTGGTGGGTAGCAAATTGACGACCAGTGACGCCCCAAAATGGGTGCGTTGCGTCTGCCTCTCAATGGGTCGGGAAAGAGGTTGAACCTCGGCCTCGGTTCGGCGGGGGGCAGGACCTGTAGTGCCTAACTCGATTGGCGGAACAGGGAATGCCAATATGTTGACTATTATTACACTGCCGCCATTAAAATTGCTACACCACGAAGGTGGTGAGAATATGGAGACGACTCAATCCTCCTGTTCTTCATTAGACCGTATGATCTTATGTTTGTTACATACCATGAAGGCGGTATGGAACAAACATCAGATTTTCATTAAAGGTAATATATGCCTAGATATGCAAATGAATGTACCAGCGCATTCCCACAAAGTAAGTGCGAGTAATGCTATTTATATTGTGGTTAAATGGGAAGACCGCCCATCAAATTTTAAGTTTAGAAATTGGGTTTGAACATTAATTATTTGTGTAAAGGTCATGTTATGCCTTGTGTAAAAAGGAAAAATTCCTAGCAACACGCATCGGAATTCGACGTGACAGGACCGTGCCTGTTGCGAAAGCAGTTTTCGCAACAATGCTGCTCGTGTTGGTCAGGATTCTACGATTAGCAAGCGAATATAGAATGGATGGGCCCAGGAGAGCCGTGCTCAACGTCATGCAAGATCTCAGCGGCCCCGGGCCGAAGAGAGGACAGACATGTTGTCCTCTCGGAGGTCGTATCGTAGATCTCGAATGTGTCCATGTTGCTCTTGAAAGATTATACAGCCACGACCAGTACTCTGAGTCAGGATCTACGCATATTGACAATGCGGTAAGGTTTACAGCACAGCGTATCGTCAGCACAACGAACATTGTTGTGATTTCGCTTGACGCTGCAGCAGAGAGGAACGTCTAAACTAGTCAGACGAGCGACGACACAGGACACGAGAGTGGCACCACCTCGTCTTTTCGGAGAAATTCAGGTTCTGTGTGCAGCATCAGGATAGACGTATCTGTATATGGAGGCACCAAGGAGAAAGAATGAATTTTTTATACGGAGCCAGTAGTTATTGTGCTGGTATTTGATGCTACTGAGTGCACATCGTAGTCACCTCCTATTCACATAGCGAGTTTTGTGGGCAGTTGCTGGTATATTTCTTCCGTTATATACTCGTGGCTATGCTGCTCTACCCTTAAGGCCTACAAGACGCCATGTTTCAATAAGATAATGCTCTGCCGCATGCTTCCCGTACTCTTCTGGCCTGTTTCGATACAAAGGGTGTTCGAATGTTGCCCTGGCCAGCATGTTCTCCAAACCCCTCACCCACTGAGAACACTTGGTCAGGGGTTCCCGAAAGGCTGACATGCTATCACTCGCAGTTCGCTACGATTGATGAATTTTGTCATAGAGTCAAAGCCGCACGAAATGAAATACACGTATTTTTCTTTCAAGCTCATTTTAATGCCTTCCACAATACAGCCGCCAGAGGTGGCAAGTCCATGTACATCCAAGCATATGCAAATCATGCTTTCTTCTCATAGTATTATATAATTATATGTACATTTAATAAGATTCTACTATTTGCTTTTCTTCCTAGTGCCGAAATTTTAATGGCCAGCAATGACCAGCAGTGTATTTACATAATATGGTGGCTGTAGTCTGTTTCTTTTGTGAGCAAATTTTATGCATCATGAGAGTATATACAAATGCAGTGAAACCTTTCTAAGACTATCATTATCTAAGACTTTTTCGGCTCCGAATCATTTCGATGATTACATGCATTTAAATGATTGTACTCATCCAAATGACTGTAGTCATCTAAAAACGTTATCTGAAAGAGATAGTGTTCAATACTGATACATATTTATGTTCTCAAACGTAGTAATTATTTTCAGAGTTAGTCATCATGAGAACTTTCGATATATACGTATAGGTAGATAGATCAGTAACTAGAAAATATTTAATGAATGAATTATATTAATGGCGCGAAAAATACTGCGAAATTAATACATAATTAATATCAACCAATGGTTTGAAATTAAAAAAATGCAAGAAAAAACTTTTAAAACAAAATTAAAATAATGGAAATCTATGCAAATAAAACAATAGTAATCAAATACTACATTATTTTTAATAATTAATAATAAATAGTAGCTTATAATTCCTTGATCTTTATAAAGGTCGCGAAAAGAAATATCGTGACTTTATATACGAGTACTTTTATATACAGGCTTTTATGTACAGACTTTTATATACAGGCTCTATGAATAACGTAAAAATTTATTTTTATGCTATAAAAATACATTTATGCCGAAAATAGTATAATAGAGTCACTCCCTTGAATGTTGCTATATTTTTTCCATCGGTTATATTAGAACAACTTCGAAAATTAATATATATGTTGTTTAAAATCACGAATCTGCAATATTTGATTAAGAAAGAGGAAAGAATATGTTTAAATATTTTGCGTGTATTTGATTTTGAAAAAAAATGCAGATTGGCGGTTTTGTTGTAAACCTGACAGCATTATTTATTAAATATTGAGTATATATTTATAATGATAATAACAAAATTCTTATGCTTTTCGTTAAAAGTAACGTAATAAAATTTTGTTAAACTGTATTAGTCTTTTATTATTTGCAGGTTTCGGAGTGGCATTGGCTAACACGTTATTTCAAGTAGTCGTAAATCAATATTTCTTGAAGTACCGTGCAACTGCTTCGGGATTTGCCCTTTCAGGAGCATGCGTTGGAGCCTTTCTTTTACCTATATTGATAGAATACTTATTAATAAATGTAGGATTGTCAGGAACCTTTCTTCTCACCGGAGGTATTATTATGCATGCGCTACCAGCATCCCTTATGATAAAGGAACCCCCATGGATCAAACGAAATATTAAACATCGGGAAGAACATCCGATTCCAAATAAAACTTCATATGTGAAAGCAAAATCTACTCATCATTCTCAACCTATGTCAATGATATGCGAAGAGTCGGCCGTTCCAGAAGAAAAACCAAACGGTATTTATGTTATTGATGCAAATATTAATTCATCAGAATCATTCGGAACTTATAAAGCGAACGTTTCAGAGGACCAGTTTTTTCAGACGCATGATATGGATAAATTTAACAAAGGAAATGGAATTGATAATCCTTCATATGATGGTTCAAAGATTAATTTGAATGAGAGAACTGTTACCGAAAAGGTATTTAACATTAGCATGTAAAATTAATAGAGACTATTAATAAAAAACTACAGGACTGTTCAAAATGACTGATCCGATTTAAAAGCATCTTCTTTCTAATATATGTAAAGTGATAATAGAAGAGAAAGAGCAGTAAGTTTACTTACGGGCATTCTATGTGACTTTTGTTTAACTGCAATCCAAAGCGAATGCTCAGATAATCATGCTATTCTCGCTTCATCATACTCTTATAATTTTCCTACAGAAGCAATTACATATAATTTTTGAAGTCATGTATAGCTGTAATCAAAAGTCTAAATAATCTAACATGTTTATTGTACCTCCAAAAGGAAACTCTGCATGGCATATGATTCCATTAGTAATGGTATACCAACAATAATGTTATTCCAACAGTCATCTCAAAGTGTATCACAAAATCTGCAGTGGGATTTAGAGTGGTTCCTGAAGTTTTACTGCTAATAATTCCTTGAATGGTTTGTAGTTTAGAACTTATATTAACATTTAAGAAGAGGATGGAAAGCTAGATCCGAACGATTAATGAATATAAAATTTAGGTGTAATACGATAAACTGCGAACCCTTTCTAAAATGACCACCCTCAGTTCCATACGAGTTTTCATCTGAACGTTTTTTCCTTTAAAAAGATATTATTGCCTATATATATTTATTTACGTTCTTAGAAAGATTCACCGCTGCAAAGCTTATTATGGCAGGGCGGTTGTCGCTGATGGAGGTTTCACGGTGCACGGCTAGGCTTATATTCATTAATATACATTAGTTGCAAATTTTGATATGTTTTCAATACCGCAACATGAAATGAACATGTCCGTGGAAGTGGATGGTCTTTTGGGTACTACACTTGTACGCACAAAAATTTCTTTCTTTAATGCAGGGTCCTTTTAACCTTGTAACAATTTTTTAAACTTAGAAATGGGCGTTCAGTGTGCACACATTTATGGATAATGACATTTAATGAAATTTAGCCTTTAGATGCTTAGACAAATTGTCTTCTTTCCTATATATCAGAGATCTTCAGACTTTTGCTGGACCTGAAATCTTTAGGAGAAATCCAGGGCTGAATATTTGATTTAAATTAAAAAAAAAACGAAAATGAAATGATCTTTTATCATAATTTTGCATAAATTATATGGAAAGAAATATTAAATTTTTTAAGTGTGGAAAGAAATTTTAAAATTACAATGCGGATTAGAAAAGAATTAAAAAAAGTCAGGAATTTGTGAATTTATTTGATATTTGCGAAATCTCAGGAGATTTCGTAAATTTGGCGAAAATAATCGAAGAAACTCGCTACGTTAAAGAATTCTTAATACACTTGCGATATGAAAGCCAGCTTTAAATTGAAAAGCTCTTTGAATTCTATGCAGCGCTTCCTGTGCCAAAGAAACACTCCATTATAAAAGCGCGATATACTACCAGAATACCTTTGTGACATTCAAAAACTCGAAAATTTTCTTTCTCTCGGATGTATATCTAATTTATTTTATTAGATATGCAATTCTGCTCTTCTGAAATTCAGTCAGTCATTTTGAATAACCATGTATAAATAATCCTGTCATTTGAATAACCTTGTCATTTTGAATTATCCTGTATGTTTGTTGCAATTTCAGTCTAGAAGTTTATAGAATATTTGACTCTTTTCTTATGATTGCTGTGTTATTACATTTTTAGGAGGATACAGGAAATTTCATAGGAATGCGAACTATTTCTATAAGTGATGTGAGTGTATCAATAACAATGTCACCTGACAGTCAACAAGAAGCTTCTCTCTACAAGGGAGTCATTAAAATGATTAGTGATCCAATGTTCCATATGATTAGTTTATCATTGGCCTCATTTGCCATGGTCTTTGATCCATCCATAACTGTTATTGTCGACTACCTAAACGACAAAGGTCTCGAGGGAGATGTTGCCAAATATTTCATCAGCATGCTATCTTTGTCAGATCTTATAGGAAGACTTTGCTTTGGTTGGGTAACAGACAGGAATTACTTATCATTACCAAAGTTCATGATGCTCATACAAGTCTTACAAGGTATTTGCTTTTTACTCATACCAATGTTTTATTCCTTCGATGTTTTGATGACGCTGATCGTGATTTATGGAATGGCAGCTGGAGCGACTCTTGTTATGTATCCTATATTAGTTGGCAAATATCTCATATCCGTACAATCTTTGGCCATCGGTTGTATTTCGTTCCTCAGTGGTATGCTGACTTTTGGTATCCCGCCACTTATTGGTAAGAGAACTCTTATGCCATATTTCGAATTTAAATGTATTGCGTAGATGTCATGACAGCAACACATATTGTCAGCAATAAAAACGCATTTTATGTTAAAATTACAAACATTATTTTAAAAGTAATGATTATTTGTTTTAAGCAGATCAGATTTAAAGTTTTCAGACATACTAGAAGGCAGGTTTGAGAATTATAGAACAGAGAATCAGTAGTCAAACATTCTTCAGTAGAAAACTGAGAGTAGATTTGAAATAATTAATTAAAAACGAATGATAGTTTATTATTTATTTATATGAAACGAATGACATTAATTAATTAAAAACGAATCATACCTCAAGGAAACAAGGAAAAAATATCGCGTAACTCCGAATAAACTGAGCATCGGCGTATAAGACACACCCCGTTTTTCAAACCTATTTTCAAAGAAAACAAAAGGCGCGTCTTATGTGCCAGCAAATATGATTATTAATTAAGAACGAATGATATTTGTAATTATCAATTAAATATGAGCAACTTGAGTTACTGAGGGCTCAATATTACTACCCTGACCGTTTAAGGCGTTTTAATCATCATCGAAAATAAGATTTCTTTTCTTTTCTTTAATTAATGGAATTAGGAATATAAACTTTATACACTTAAGTATACTGCAGTAACAGAATCCTATTTCATGGCAGGTATTTTATAAAGATTCACACTGAGAATCATCATATATTAAGTGATACGTAAAAGTCTCGAACATCAAACTTTCAAAACCTGTACAAATTCCAAAATGGATATTAATGGCAAATTGTTTAAGAAAATGCCACTCTCGTACAGTTGCAAATAATATATCACTTGAAATTTCAGTTGCAGTTTATGCTGTCAACTTTAAGAAACGTTTGTGCGGTTCAAGATTAAGATAAGGTTTTTCCAAGCTGAATGAATTGTTATAGCTGAGGATTACCTCCCAAAGCATAAATTTCAATCGGATGGCATCTTTCTCTTAATCTTCGTTGGTGATAGCAACATTTTATTCCTGACTTCACCCATTTTGCCCGTATTCAGAAGAAATATGTGGCCATTTCACTCTTCTAATTTCTTAAAATTAGGTCACAAAGCCGTAATTCATTGCTTTATTAAGTTCAAAATTATTTTGGAAGATCTTTTTATCCGCTTTCATAACGTGTCCGTAAAACTGCGTTGCGAATTATCACTCAGTCAGAAATATTAATTCAGCTTTTGGGTTTTAAAAGCTGACAGCATAAACTACAACGGGAATTTAAAATGATGCATTACTTGTGATAATATAGAGATATCATTCATTAAAACAATCTGTCATTGATATCCGTTACAGAATTTCCACTAGTTTTGAAAATTTGATGTGCATTACTATTGAATAACCCTCTGTTAAGAAGTATACTTTCTTGCATTGTTTCAGTAACGACTATCAAATAGAGTGAGAGTCCGTAAACTTTAAGAAAAGTGTATTTCAATGAGTTTTCAATGTCTCATAATTTACTTTGGATAGAAATATGTAAATTACCAATTTTTATAACCCCCAAAAAATTTACTGTACAAAATCTTTAACTGCAGTTACGATGGCTAGAGCGAGCTTCATCAGTAAAAGAATATAAAATACCTCACAATAAAATGTTCCATGTCGCAAATATGTTCATTGCTGAGCATTGCCTGAAGAACGAGCTAAAACTCATGAGCCGCAGGAACAACATTTCTGTAGAAACTATTGCCTCATGCTGTCGCATAGATTCCTTTTGTATTGTAAGTATTACTAAACGATGTCTGTAAACATCCTGCTGTGGGTAACACCCACGATAATCTGAGGAGATCTGCCGGGCGATAGCTTCTGAAACTGATGCTGTATTATTTCATTTAGGGCTAATTTTGAGTGTAAGAAAGAGGCACTATGGAATGATGCTCCATCTTGCATCCCATGAAATCCGATACATGCTTTTTTTTTCTCCTCGGATTAATGTTATTTTGGATAAGCTAGAATATTACTCCATTTAACATTAATGACAAAAGCAAAGTCATATATTGTGAATTTCGAGGCTGGGGCAAATGGTTCTAAGGTCGTCCATTGTCTGGTAGATGTAACTACAATGTATAAATCGCGTGATGGTATTTCGTATCCCCCTGCTCGTGCAGTTAATTTAATTTTCTGTTTTTAGTTTCGTAAAAAACTATTTGCTGAAGTTTTATTTTGTTTACTAAATGATTGATTTGCCTTGTTTTGTTTTATTACTATTTGAGAGATGCGTTAATGCATGACTGGTAATTATTCTGGGCCACTACTTTATATTTTCTCGTTTCTGGGACAGATAAAACTGCCATGGGAATTTTAAGTTAAGTATTTTACATATGAAGAGAATAAACGTAATTTTGTGTAAATTTTAAGAAATCTTTCCTTTTTCAAATTACAAATGAGCAAACTAATATTAACCTCATAATCGAAAGCATTTTGTGATGCCACATGAAATCAATTTTGACATTATTATCTGTTTTAAAACAATATGTTTCATTTATATCTGATAGAGAAATTAAATTAAAATATAATTATTTTCTGTTGTGTATTATATTACGATATTTTATGTGCCTATACTGCTTTAATAACTTGAAATTTGCTTTAAATTCACAGGTTATTTCAGGGATAACTTAGGTTCTTATGATGGTTTGTTCTACGTAACTGGAGGTCTCTCTGTGGTTGTTGGTTTCATGTGGTTATTAGAACCTTTGTTTTTAAAGATAAACTTCAGATTTAAGAAACCTGGCCACAGCGCTTCAGTTGTTATTACTCCTTAAGAATAATTGATGAAGATAATTGATGAAGATAGCCGATAGTATGGAATCCGAGCAGACATAGAAAACCATCCGACTGAGATCAATTGCATTACATCGAAAGATTCATCAAAGAAAACAAGATTTACTTTATTTTTTACTCAGACTTTATACATTTTATTACATGTTGAAGATTCCTATTTATATTTTAGATACGTCTTAACAAGCAAATGGCCTTTCCACTTATTTAAACCCCTTGTAGGAACTGAGATTGTTGCGGAACAATAATTTCTGATTGAAATACCGTAATATGTGCATAAGGGTAATGCCAGAAATAGAATACGTGCTACAGTAAACATCTCTATACTAATATTTGTAACCTTCAATAAATTTTACAATTTTTTTATGAAAAACTGATAAACTGATTTAAAATTTATATTAGAAGCACTGTGAAACCTCTCTAAGACGGCAAGCCACAGTTCTAGACGAATATGATCTTTATTACATGCGATTGCCTTAAAAATGTGACATTCAAATCCTATTTTTATTTATGATCCAAGAAATAATAGTAACTTTATGGTTAAGAAAATTAATCCGTGGAAGGGTAAGATATTAACTCTTGCTTGCATAAATCGCTTACAGAAATGAAATAAGATAATATGATTTAGATAGTTATTGAAAAAGAAATGATGTAGTTCTGAAAACGAGAAACGCAGCTTCAAATAAATTCAGATGTGTAACTAAAATGAAATCTCTTAAGTAACAAAAAAAGAAAAGGTATAAACTATTCATGATTTTTTATGAAAGATTTTAACATTTGTTTTTGGAAGAATATTTAAAAAGTAAGAAATTAAAAAGAAATAATAGCCGCCTGATTTTATTTTCCAATCGTGGGTACTTGCCTATAACGCATTGGCCACTACTAAGGCCAGAAGTGGTGGCCATTTATTGCGGAGGCACCAAACAGGTGGCCACAATTACTTTGTAAGGTATATTTTAATTTTATGGCAGTTATTTTAATTTAGTTAACCTTTCCCATCTTGCCTCGTTTCAACTTACAACTCCCTACCAGACTGAGTTTCTGGAATCGCGCTGAATGCAAATGAGGAAGAAATCCTATTAAAGGAAATTTCAACTTACTTCGAGAGAGAGCTAGAAATCCTGAGTTGCGCTCGTTTGCCTTTGGGCTAAGTCTCTCTAACTGCTGTTACGCTCGGCCGTTTATTGCATGCTTTTCGATACTTTGCCGACTAGTTTTAAACTAAGGGAACTCTAACTTAGAATTGTGTTAGATTCGGCTAAATCTCTTAGTTAGTTATAGTTAGTTCTTGTTTCTTATTTTTAAGCCTAAGTGAAGGCTTTATTGTAAGCCCGAAGAAAGGAGCCGAGTTTTCATCTTATTTTGATTGAAATAAAAGGTAATTAACCCTTCTCAATTCACTAGGTTCTCTATATTTAATTTAGCAGAATAAAAGCGAGGAATTCTACAACCTCCTATGAAGGCACAGACAATTTTACATCCATGTTCTCTCCGGGATTCGAACCCGGGTCCTTCGGTATCGCAGGCAGGCTCCCGTAACCACTACACCGTCTGGGCGGCCCATTGATTTTAATCTAATGATAAATTACTTTTAATCATTCCATTCACTTTTATAATGTGACTAGTTCTGTAAGTTAAAAAAAGATTTATTGTTGTTTTAATTTTCCTGATCTGAAACAGACCATATCCAAGTCTTACTGGGCCAAGAAACAAGAGATGCACCTAACCTTGGTTTACCTTGGGCACCTTATAAGTGGCAGTACAAATTTGCCCAATTCCGTTCCTTTTTTAAAAGATAATTCTCCGGAGGAGAGATTCGAACATCATTCTTTTTTCCTACACCAACTAGCTCTCGAGATAGCTTTTGGTTCGACTGTACTTTAAGTGCTGCCGAACTACGAAGACACTACATTTACAAATATCAAGGCCTTTCTTTGGAATTCGAAGGTGGCCTAAAGCGAATTTCCTGCCTCCATGATAATTAGGTGGCGCGAAACGTTTAGCTTATTTGATTGTAAAGAAAGGCAAAGGGCCCGGGTTCGAATCCCGGGGAAGGCATTGATGTAACTTATCTCTCCCCTTATAAGGTATTTCTCCCGCCTTCTTCGAATGCCTTCGTGGTGTATTGGTCAGGACGCTCGACGCGTAACCGAGAGGTCCGTGGTTCGATTGCCGGCGAAGGCGTTGCTCATTTTTCATGTCTGATGCTTCGAAATAACCTAATGTCTCTATATCCTCATAGCAGATAACGGTGGCCGTCCATTCGGAGCCTTCAAAATAAAATGGCCACCACTTCTGCCTTTAGGAGTGGCCAAAGCTGAAAAAAGGGAAATGCCCACCATTTGATAAAAATTATATATATATAAGTAAAAACAGTGCAATCAAACATTTTAGCAATAGAGATTTATTTTTGAAAGTAATAACAGTAAGCCTTTAAAAGTAAGAGTTTGTTCATAATAATACAGCGAGCCTTCTCTTGATAGCTTGACCACTGAAAGTAACCAATATTTCTCACAGCAAAAATAAATAGCATTGTTACCTGTTCCAGGTGGTTATATCTAGTAAAGATTAACGTGTCTGGAATTGTGGATATCCATGCTAGAGAAGGTACACTTAATTAATAAATATTCTTTCGAATAAGGAAGGGTTAATATGTTAAATGCAAAATGGAAATTAACTATGTGGAAATTAAAATACGTATTCTTTAGATATGACATTAAAGAAAAAACTGAGTTACTGAAAGCGATGCTGTTTACAAAAGCAACATAACGATGGCTAAATGTTCCGCAGTGCTCTCAGATATTAAATTTTAGAATATATCTGAATGCCAGAAATTCTGTATATATCGTACAAATATTATCATTAAAAGTTAAATGTGGTTATATGATGCGAATGTATTATATTAATATATTTCTGCATTCAATTGAAGTAAGATGTAGAATATCAGAAATAAATATCATAACTAATGGTATTGTTTTATAATTTTCATTGTAAACATGAAGAATTTCAATACGTAAATCGATATCGTGTTACTGTAAAAATGATATTAAGACAATGTATCTGAAAATATAATTTTATTATTTGGTTGCACATTTAAAAAATATTAGTTTTGAAGGCTAATGTATTATTTATACAGCTGTTTTCTTACTTTTAGCCTAAGTAGAAAATAAACGTTTCAAAATATTGTTATTATTAAATTCGAAAATGAAAGTTTTTTAAGATGATAATTATCGGTAGATAAATTAAAAAAAGATAACTTAAATATTGCCTCTTTTAGGTGGCATGTTTCACTTGTAAACGATGAGGAGTTTGTTACAAGCTTAATACTGGGTGATCATAGAAAAACTTCCCCGGTATATGAATTCCTAGCGGCCTATCCGCTCAACCGGGCGAAATGAATGTTATTTCAAGGCATTTGCTCGAGAGTGTGATGATTTAAAACAAAAGACCTCACCTCTCACAGTTGCGGTTGGAGAAAAATATCTAAATTTTCGAATGGCAATGTCCACTTTTTTCCCGACTAAACCCATCAGCGCATTGAAAAACCGTATATTAAAATGATGCAGGTATGACGAAAATTGCCGGCGTAAAACATATTCAAAACATTTTCATTGTAAAGGACCAATACAGCATAAGAAAGGAGACGAAAAAAAAACTTTATTGGAATTACAAATTTTCAATGTCTACAGCGTTTCAAGGTAGAGTCCTTTCTCATAACTTCAGTTTCATGGTCAGTGCGATCCTCAGGACACTCCGATGGATTTCTGGTTCTGGGGTTAACTTAAATCTAAAGTGTACATATGAAAGAATTCGAAGATGCCATTAAACTTGAACCGATTCCTTCTGCTATGTTAGGTTTATCACTGTTGTCAACAATATCCCACATGCAATGCGTTATTGTCCCCGAAGGTGGGCGCGTTGAAAACTCCCAATTCCAATAATTTATTTTCTCCCGTCTCTCTCCTGTGTTGTCTTTTGCAATACTCGTCTTTGTAAAGGCTTTACGCCTTTACGGCAATTTTTGCCACGCGGGTGTCGTTCCAACGCCATTTATAGTTTTTTAGTGGCCTGATCAATTTTCGCAGGAAACAAAAGGGCGTTACAATTCGAAAATTTTCGAAACCTTTTCACTGTAGCCTTAACTGTGAAGTTGTATTGCTTTAAATAATTACAATCTCAAGCACACACCTTCAAACAACTATATCTGAAGTTTCATTTTGATTGATTGAGCGGATATGTCGCTAGGAGTTCATATACTGGGGAAATTTTCCCGTGACTACCCTGTATCTAAAATACGTGAATATATCGTGGCATACCTTAAAAGATACCCAATGTCCTTGATAAGAACAAATATTGACAATAGACCTTTCTTTTTTAGAGACGTATAACACGTCTGGTGTTTTGTTTTTGCGGATGAGTCTTTCTGATGTTACGCAGTTTCATCCGCGATGATTTTTTTCTCATTGCTAGATTATGTGCAATATATAGAGAGATATTAATAGCCATAGTTTGTTGGAGATAATACGAAGCTGGTAAGAAACCACTGTTGTTCTAAATGTATGACAGTCAATTCCAAGAATAATATCTTTGCAACTGTATCTCTTATCCAACGATTAAATAAATAATCGCTAACTAATTGTCCAAGTAATTAAATGATCGATAATGTTGCAATACGTTCCATATTCTCTATTCTTTAAGAAAATGTAGGGCTTATAACACTTTTAATATGTGAGAGGATGTTTAATGATAACGGTAAGTAGCTTTTCCAAACATCATTAAGATAATGCAATCTTTCTAGAAATTTCGTTATCCTGATGAGGAGGGACCTGTAGCTGCCCTCAAAATCTATTGAGTGTTTTAATAAATGTACGCCACATACAAGGTTGTTTCAGCTATTTTGATCATCAAGGTGTTCAGATTTCAGTCCCTGAAACTTATAATACAGATTAAAAGGAAAAACATTTCCTAAATCGCAATGAAGAAAGGTGAAACAGAACATAAAACTCATAAGGTTAGCCATACTCAGCTCAGGGAGTTATGCTTTCGTCTACTTTACCCTAATCAAGTGACCATAAAATAAATCAGCTCAATGACGCGTTAGCAGAATGGCTGGCTGAGTAGCTAAAGGAAGAAAGTCGAATCTTCTAGCAGTTATTGCGATAAAATACATTGGATATATATTACAATTTTCGTGCTCTGCCGCAATTATGTATGTGTACCTATTTTATATTTTACGCCTGTGATAAATGGCGTCTATGAATGAAACCCTCTGTAAAACAAATTGCGCTATTAAGCACTTTTTCAAAAAAAAAAAAAGTATTTTGTTGTGATTGCACATAAAAATTCATTGCTAAGCGAAAAAGACAGAACATATGGAATCTATTTTTCAATAATATAATAATAAAGATTTTAACATTATTTTACATTCGATATTTATAAGATACTTTGTAATAGAATAGTTTATTAATGTTTTTGTTATATCTTCTATCCATTATATCAGGTTTTCCAAAACCCTAAGTCACTTGTTTTTCAAATAATTGTGTTTGCGCTGACATTATGTTTTTAATTGCGTAAAAATCTGTAGTAAAACCATTAAAGAATTCCGGAAAGTAACGTTCCACCCCCGCCATTAAGTGGCACTAGCCATTATAAGCGTTGGCTACTATTAAGGCCGGAAGCGGTGGTCACTTTATGGAGGCACCTAATAGGCGGGTCACCGTTGCCTCCCATGAAGGGACAAACAATTTACACTCATGCTTTCTTCAGGATTCGAGATCGGGCCCTTCGGTACGGCTGTCCTGTCTGGGCGTCTTTGAAAATAATGTTATGTAACATATAATGAAAAATGTTTATTTATGTTAAATCATATAGAATATCTAATAAAAGATTTGGAGTTCAAATAACTATGGTAGATTATAGTTAAAGATATACGTGTCAGTACAGGCTACGATTATCGTAAACTGAAATCATGAGAAATGAATCAAATGATGCTGGCCTATTGCATATTCACTGAACTATCATAATAATATCGACAAATCATAATACTATTTTCACCCTTCTTCCGTGCTGGTATTATTTCACGCCTGTGCGAGAAGTCGCCAGGTTCATTAATGGGATCTAGATCAGTTTATATGAACAAAGAGAGTTAGATCCTATAAGATATCTTACAGGAAATTAAATGATATTCATATTTCTCTGAAAACCTTACACAGCTATCCAATCAGCCGTTAAGAATTGAATGACGTGGGCGGATAATTTCTCTCTAATTGAGAGAAAAGAACTGCGCGTTCGTTGGCTTTATCAACTAGGAGAACAATATACATAAAAAGCGAAAGCATTTTTTTATCAGCCAGCGTAAGAAAATAATATCAAGTGCCCTCTTGAACAACGATAAATACTCAGAACAGCATCTACCGGTGACTTCGCATATTTAATTGTATTGAAAGTTATCGAACGGTGATAACATAGAAAGGAAAACACTCCAGGAGTGAATGCAAGCCTCCTTCGAGATCTTCTTCATATCATTTTAATGATATAATAATCTATAGAAAGATTTAAAGTAAATAGTTTTAAAAGCTAATACTTCCATAGCGGAAATTTTCAAGAAATGAGAATACGTCTAATTTAAAATAAAATAAGTTTCAAATTCATTTCTTATATGTACCATGGAGAGAATTAAATTTAATGCTTTTTTGTTTTTGCAAAAGCGTACATGTACACTAGTGGGCTTCAGTATTTTTTCTGGACCTGCTGTGGATCCTGCAAAAAATGTTTATCCATGTTTTCAGACGATTTCATTCTTGAATGGGGACGATGGTCTCAAAGCCACTGTGCGCTTAAAACAGGCTACAATTCACCTTCAATCAAAGTGAAATAACATTTTTAAAGTCAGTTTAAATCATAAAGATGCTTTTATGATAAAAATTAGCGCTGCGTCTAATAAGTAATCTAGTTTATGGATATCTACAGCATATTAATTATTATTGGACAGTTTTGCTTTGGCAATTTTACCCTGATTCGTTCATTAAATCAATGCAGTATAAAAATTTCAAAATATTATTATGCGGTTTTAATTTTTCGCATTTGCTTTCAAAGTTGTTTAAATTATACCTATTTCTAGCAAGGTTAGAAAACACAATTGTGCACAACACCTGAGGTTTACACAATGCCAATAACCTATCTACTAAAATTAAAATTTTAAGCTCTTTTAAAAATATTTTTGCAAAAACTAAAATTTTAAAGAATTTTATTTGAAGCATTCTTTTAGAACAAAGTGTTCATCCATCTACTGTAATTTCATCCCAAATAATTTTTCCTTATTTCTATTAGAAATAGATAAGACATGCGAGAATACATCATGATTTCCAGAAATTGCTTTTTCCTTCTACTTTCATGTTACGTAATCTAGTTCTATAAACGTCTACATTTTTGTAATTTACATTGTAAATTTAAGAGCCTACTCTACAAAATTTAAACAAGATTTAATGCAACTATTTATTTAAAGCAGAAAAACATAATCCTCTGGCCGTACACGGCATATATTAATTTTTTTTTTACAAAACCATTTGGGATCTTATTTCTCTGATATTCATGCTGTATTAAAGAAATTCAACTGAATAAATGTACGCAGACACACGACGGAGCGTACAGCTATCAGAAGTCGCTACTGCGCAAGCAAAGCAATAGCTTAGGTTGAGTAAGCCCACTACGGCTATCTGCCTGAGAGATGTCTTCGTACAGGTTTTTCTGAGAGTAACTGGCTCATATTTCGCATAATGCATGGGGAAACCTAGAGAACCAACCAAAGAACCTCTATGTAAAGAAGGAAAGGCTTCATAGACGTAATGTAAACCACTTTGTCTGCAACGCTGCTACAAAGAAAAGGGAACATTCGCCAAGGGATTTGGCGACGGAATCTGTTGGCGAGAATTTCCCCTCTGCGATGTGCCGGTTCTTTGGTACCTAGCCGACATTTTCCCCCTCCGCGACGTGTATAGGAAATTGAGGAACGCGGGTTAAGATGAATCGTTCTTTGACTTGTCGCGATAATTTAAACTCGAAAATGATGAAAAATTAGGTGAAGTTTCACTTTCACTGGCTGTTGAACATCCATTGTCCATATCGCTACTTGAAACCAAAGAACCTATTCTTTGTTTAAACTCTTGCTAAACGTAACGGTCGAACCTGTCCAAACCAACTTCGACATTCAGCTTCGAGGTTTGCCGCTTTTTGGCGACAGATATTTCACGCATGCGCAGTTGTTTCCCTTTTCGTTGGCAGGGAGTCACTTCTGCTTCTGCGAAGTTTTCCTTCTTAACAGTACATAGTCTTTGAACCAACCATGCTACCTGCTTGCCTGGCCTCAAACCCACAGCGAACTATCAGTATTTAACAATCTTTAACCTCTCGACCACTGATGGGGCACGAGCAAACTAACCTTTGCCTGTTTCATTGCTATATGGTACATTTTGCAGTACGCGGTAGCAATGTGTGAGAATGTATTTCATTAGTGTGTTATACTAATTTACGTAGTTTTCTCACTTTGGGATACTGTAATGCGATTTAATCTGTTTTAGGAAAAAAAATATTTACTAGACCACACCGCAAACGTAAAAGAATGGAAAATGTTCTGAGATGACTGAAGGGACTCGTTTTGCTGGATTCAAAACAACTGAAAAATTCATGCATTATTTGTAAACAAGAAACGGGTGCTCCAAACGAACACTTTGAAACACCGTTTTCAAAGCAAATTATTAGACTTGCAAACGGAGTTTTTAAAAAATATTCTTTAGAATAAGAATAGAAATAATTTGTTTCCCTTTAAGAGTCAGGAAAGTGGAATAATAAAAACGTTTTAATCGTTAAAATTAATTTAGTATAACCTCTTAAAATTTTGAAGATTATCCTTTTCTGAAAGACTATTAATTTTGTTTTGGCATTTTGTGTCGAAAACTATAAACGGCAAATTACTTTTCAAAATGTTGCTACCAAATATTATAGCCTCGTATTATATTTAAAAAATTAAATAATGAAGAATCTGCATTAATGTATGTATGTTTCTCGCACAATGATAAAACGATGGTACTGAAAGCTATCAAAATTTGAATAACGTAATCATCTATAGAATATGGGCATGTGGAATTCGAAATTTGTTTTATTATCGATTTCATATTTTGTAGCACTTCAACGAATATTTGATTAACTAAACGATTTTAAAACGAGCAGTTTCAACACTGTACGGAAAAAAAATTATCTCCAGCGCACGATATTCTGCATCGGAAATTCTAAAAATACGCTCATTTTAAAATTATTTTGCGATATTGCTGTTGAACTGAATTTTATGGTTTGGTGCGTAGAACATGATATTTGATAAATAAAGGTAACGCACAAAACCTTAATAAAACAGCTTTTCGGACGTAATTTAAAAATCTGAAACCTATCAGATTTTATTTAATTTTTTCTAATTATTTTTTATATTTAATTTAAATATAATTGTTTATGACAATGGGAATTTGAATGAACATAAGTAAATTACTTGGTTAATTACAATTACCAGTACCTTGAAGAAGGATAACTAGAATGGCTCTGATCACTCATTTCAGTGCCACACAACGAATAAATAAGTCACTATATTCAATATTCCAAAAATGTTTCTTATTATTACACCTACTCCTTCAATCTTACCGAGAAAAATTATAATTCTTAATGTATGACTTAAGAATGTTTATGATAAAAATATAAAAAAATAAGGATAACAGAACCTTCTTTTTGTAATAAGCACTGCTAAATATTGTTATTTAGCAATGATATCGAATAACAAGTAAAACGTCAAGTTGTGGGGCTTATTCGGTAAATATTATAATGCAAAAAAACAAAAAATATTTGTTCAATCTTTTCTTTGTTTTGACACAAAAGAACGTTATACATATTTGGACATATACGTATATTCTTGCGTATTTAGTAACTGTTTCTCTTCCATAAACTTTATTGAGCTTTGGTAAATGCTAACATAGGTAACATTTTATAAGTATAATGTTGATTCATTAAATATGCAGAAAAAACCATTTCTGTAGAGATGCATTCAATAAGTTGAAATTAATTGCTTGTCCACTATCATTTGCAATAAACTCCACTGTAAAGAAAAGCCAAAGAACGTTGCAGACCGGCAATCAGCAGGTGCTGATAATACAAAAGGTCACTTCAGAATGTTTCACGAAAGTTTCCCTATTGAATTTTATACTTTTTTCCTTTTCTTACCGGCCTTATTCGAGAAGAACATTTTTGATAAAAATCGAAGAGTAGGTATATGCTCTTATGGTAATGTCCTTTACTGTCTTTTCTTTCCTGATACTGTAATGTCATTCTTCTCAATTTAGTCACCTATTTTTCTCATTTAAATTTGATTCTTTGAGGTTAAGTTTGTCAGCGCCATTTTTTTCCGTATCATTGTTTTCCACCTTTTTGTTTTTATAATACATTTTAGCTACTACTGGTTCCAAAAGCCACAATAGTCCAGATACCACGGAAATGGCTCCAGTCAAGTAGAACATACCGTCGTATGAGCCTACGTTATCCCTAAAATGACCTAAAATTGAGAAAAAACTTTGTTAAAACGTGTTTAGTAAAAGAAATCATTGAGAAGAAACAGAAAAATCACAAAATACCATTACTTATTTTCTGTAAATAACAAAGTATGTTTCAAAAATCAGAATACTTGAAACTCGGATTAATAATTTCCTTTTCATATAATTCACGTAAATGGAAACGAGAAGGAAATAAATACCTGAACACTATTACCTGAGAGTTCCTCAACATAAATAAATGAAATATCTTAGGAAAATAACAGCATTTTTATCTTCGTACTTATAAAGCCGAAAGTAATTATCCCTGACAAAAATCCAACACAGCCTATGCCAACTGACTGCATTTCTTGTTCTACATATTTCAGTACCAGCACTGGAAAAAGGACGAGTATAGCTCCCGCTGTTATTCCATATAGAGCCAAGAGTGCCATGAAAGTATACAACTCAAAAGCAAAAGGAAAAAGAGCTATGAAAATTCCTTCTAGGAAGAGAGTTAGGGTCATGAAGGCTGGAATAGTCATGTATTTCTTGTCCGTTACCCAACCAAAGCAGAGTCGGCCTAGAGAAAGAAAGCATAATTAAGGAGATTACAAGAACCTTGAAGTTCAGTAACTGAGGAATTTAAAGTAACATCGACTAATCATAGCTACAGGTTTTTAAGATGTAAAGAGTTTCTTCCATCATCACTAAAAACAGATGAATGACACTAATTTAATTTTTTTTCCACATTATTATTCATACGCTATTGTCTGAGTTCAATTAATTTAAAAAGCTATTTTCGCCACATTAAATGCATAAATACTTTGATTTGAGAAATCAATATGGGATACATCATTACTCACACCCTGGGGAAAGAATACGTGGCGGATGCCCAATCATGTTAGACGGCGAGGGTAAAGAAATGATGTTTGCCAAGTGAACAGGAAAAATTTTCAATTTGCGAAAAATGATAGAAGTGGAGTTCTATGTAGACTCACAACTCAAAAACATTTACGAATATTTAAAAAGCTTCTGATAATTTCGAATATCACTGTATCACTAGCATTAGAACAGGGATGGATGTGTACCATGAAGTCACACATAACCTTCTATTTTATTCGAAAGGTATAAATAAAGGCAACAAATTACGGTGGATTATTCTAGTTAATTCAAGATTAAGTATTTTACAGGAACTGCATGATGCGCCACTATCGAGCCACTTCGGAATTAGTGTAAAGAGTCAGATGATCAGCTTATTTTGCCCCATTATTGTTTCTGTAGAAACGCTTTCAATAAGTTGAAATTAATTGTTTGTCCGCTATCATTTGCGATAAACTCCACTGCAAAGAAAAGCCAAAGAACGTTGCAGACCGGCAATCAGCAGGTGCAGATAATACGAAGGGTCACTTCAGACTGTTTCACGAAAGTTTCCCTATTGAGTTTAATTAAGTTAATTGTTACATTTATCCATTAATTAAAATACATTTGTTATATTTATCTATTAACTGAATACGTTATAGAATCATTATGTCATTTTGAAGCAGAAGCAGTGCCCTTGCATGGTCTCGAACCTGGACCTTTCGAAGGCGCGCCGAATGTGCTACCGTTACACCACTAAGGCACGCGGAAAAGAGGAAGAAAATAACCTTTTTACCTTATAATGTCAAGTCCTGAAGAACTTGCCAGTTAATTAAGAATATTAGCTATAGCCCAGACGAAAATAGCCTAACAGCCGATTTTCCAAATAAAACTATCGGAATCGCTTTGTTAAAATTCTTACCCTCATAGTGAATAGAGTAAAAATAGATTCTTGTTCTTTGCAGTCGATCATTTCTCGAAAAGTGGAGAACTAATTTTTGTCAGAAAGGCATTCGCGAAAACTATTGCAGATTCATTTCTAAATAAATTTATTTCTAAATGAATTTATTTCGAAATATGGAGCTCCAATAAAAGTAACATTCTATAAGGGACTGAAATTCGCAAGCCAAAATTTCGAGGAAATGTGCGCTGGGCTAAATATAAAATATCCTAAAATGGTTCGCTATCTATTAGAGTCAAGTATCCAAAGAGCGTAAATAGAATCGCATTTACATAAAAATTATCACTCGTGGTAGGATAGCCGGATCAATGAGTTTGCTTATGCTATAACATCGGCAAAACCTGACGCAATTAAGACAGCTTCAGAATTATTTTCCTGCAGAAAACTGATTATATAGCTCGATAAACTCTTTTTCATAGGAGAAGTGACAGTAGAGTGTAGAATGAAAGATATACAGAAAATAGTTGATGATGCAACTAGCGATGTCTGGCCATAAATTCGAAAGCCCTTTTGCAGTTGAGTGTATTACAGTAATGGTGTTGTTTCTATCATAAACAAATAACGGCAAATTTGGCCCAGGTCAGGATACGAACGAAGTTCGAAGTTTTAAATAAAAAGATTTGTTTAAAACTTCTTCTGAGTTCGTCGGCTATTTACATAAATGGAGCGATAGATTGCCTAACAGTCTAAACAAGCACCAGATAAGTAAGCTAATCAAGGAATGAAAAATTACAAGTTAAATGGTAAAATTTTGGCCCTTTACCTCCATTTATATTATTCTAGTTTATCACTTTAAAATACAAGATCTGCTTATCACTTTATTCAAAATACATGTAAGGTATATTTTACCTACTTAAACTCATAAATATATATATGTAGTTATTATCATTGATTTATATTGTTAATATTCAAAACGAAATTCTATTTATTTATTTATTTTTTGTATCTACGATAGAACCTAGAGGCAATGAAGTAATGTAAAATGGTGCCACTTCGAATAACAGAAAATTCGGATAAAATGTGAGATCGCACACATTTCGGGCATAAAGCATTTTGCCAATTTATATGTAACAGAGTCACCTTTTAAAGTCTCTATTTGTATTTTAGAAAATATAAAAATACATTAAAACCAAGAAAATTTTCAATGTATTTCTCATTATTATTAATGTTGTGTATTTCAGTTACTTTAATTCGCATTTCATTTTTTAGTTACAGATGCATCAGCAGTACAGTAGTACTCCGTTATACGGCGTTAGTACCGAAATGCAGAGAATTTATAACTTGTCTTCGGTTTAACATTCACAGGAACATATACAACACTTGCTTCAGTTCTCTTGACATTTCTGAAAGCGCTCATAGAATGCCTGTTTGGTATCTGGTACAGACAGGTTGTTGTTTGGTTTCGGATAGCTTGAATTATATTAAAACTTTCACCTTATAAAATTACTGTTTGATTAGAAAAAGCAGCAGAATAAAAAAGTAAGAATTATCATAGCTACGGCATGATAAGGATCTATTTCTCATTGAAGTAACGCAAGCATTTTTGCGCAAACGCGCTTTGTTGAAAGTGCAATGTCATGGTGAATAATCGGTAGAATCTTTAATTCTATTTTCTTTGCAGCCCTAAGTTGCAGATGACATAACGTTGCATACTAACACCCTTTAACATTCAAATTCATTTCTTGCAAATCCACGCACGTGATATAATGTTTCTCCATTTTTTAACTTAGTACTGATAATATTAATTAAAGAAATCAAATGCAATTGATTTGCAATTTTTTAATGAATCAACATGTAAAATTTGTTTCTTTTGTATTCTTGGGAATATGAGCTATAATGTTATAATTCAGAGAATACGTTTGGGCAGAAATGGTGATTATCACGAAATTTTGATCTTCGTCATTATTAAAGGGTGTGTTGAATTATTATATAAGTTATTTTATTTAGCAGATTGGTCCCGTGAGCTGATTATTTCCGAAATGTAGTATATTATAAAAAATAACCTTTGAATGAATGGAATTACAACAGTAGTCACTTTCCTGTTTTTTTACTATTTTCCTGTTTTTTCACTTTCCTGTTCCACAGAGTAACAAATCTTCTCATACTAGCAAAGGTGACAGCAAGAAAACCAATTGGAGGCGAACACGTAAACGCCAATGCAGCCAGTGATTTGTTCGGATTTGAGCCCGGGTCCAACTACCAGTATTCGGTGAATTTACTGCTCGGCCCCTGTAGAGTCCCGATTTGTTCGCTGTACTTTTTTTCATTTTGCGCCAGGAATAATTTACTTGGCGAAATTCTAAATTTAATGCTAACCTATTTTCCTTTCCCTTTCATTGTGAACGAACGGGAAAAAAGGTGCATTGTCCATTCTTTCAAATAATTTTAACAAAGCGCGTAAACCACATTTGGCGTTATTATTGCTTTTAGCAAATATGTCAAATTTCAAAACACGTCAATATATAAATTCACGT